>VMDR010003382.1:0-73126 GCA_007922815.1 Macrotus californicus
TCTGTAAACGTTCCTGTGTTTTTTTAAAATCTATTATGACTTTGAAATTGTTGAAGACAACAGTTGACCAACCATATTCATAAACTCTTCCACCACCTGCAAATTCTCATTCTGGAGCTTATCTTTGCTTGAACTTTGAAGGGTGATTTTGTTAGTGCAGGTAGCTAGATATTAATAATAGAAGAAAGCAAAGAAAATCAACATTAAGAAAGCACAATAAACTGGGAAGCATAAGCCTGCTTGCTTGGCTAGGAAGGTCCAGCTTCACATACTCCCCAGGGAACCACCTGTCGTTCCCCCCCAACCCTGCAAATCACTGGGGGGAGGGGTAGAACAGTAAAGGGAGAGGTGAGCACATGCACAGTAGGAGCCAAGATGGCAACCACAGAGGCCTCTCAGTTTAGCCTGGGGAAAGAATGGATTGGGTAAGGGACACAAAATCCCAGAAAATCTAGGAAACAAATTGGTTGGGGGAGGGGTGGACTCATCAGAAGTTTATGAAAGCTTGGGAAGTTGATTAGTTAGTTTCAAGAAACACCTGGTCCTTCCCAAACCCCAGATAACATAACCAGCTAGCAAAGAGCTTGCCTGCCTCTCTCTCTCTCCCTCCCCCTCCCCCCCCAACACATGCTCATCCTGTATGTCCCCACTTTCTGTAGCATCCATATGGGACTAGCAGCTGCCTGCAGCCACGGTGACTACATGGATGCCGACACTGCCCCAGCTGAGGTGCAGCAGGGAACACAAACTAAACTAGCTGAATGCAGAGAAATGCAGGACTAGACTAGCCTTGGCACGGCACAGGATCTCTGGACATGGCCCTATTTCTTGATGAAGGCAAGACTGGGCTTTTCTGTGGCAGAACAGATGAAGATGAAATGCTTGAAACCCAGGGACACACCTTTGAGTTTGTACCTGGCACCACAAATAAATCTCATCACCAGACCTCATCCTGCCTGTGGGTCCCGGAAAATGCTTTTCTTGTGACATTGCAAGAACCTCACTTCCACCGGCAGCAATCTTGTGTGTGATGCTCTTGCAGCCTTTACAGCCTGAATCAGGCCCTAATGACAATGCCAGAGATAGTAGGCTGTGTAGGGAGAATTTTCTCAGAGAAACATCCCCTGCAGCTAGGGGGCCGGGCGGGAGGAGTGTAAAATGATTGGAGGTAGGGAACTGTGGGCAAGCTTTTGTGGCAAAGGAAACACACAAAGAGAGTAACAGTCAGGGGTGGAGGACCATCAGTGGAGCCCTACCCATTCATTTGAATTAGCCAAACATTGAGGAAGTAAAAGAAAGGAAAGGATACAGTGATGAATTTCAGCAGTTTATACATTTAATATGAAATTACAAGTATTTCAGCTCTATTATGTGCCTGCCTAACATGGGGAGGTAAATTTAAATCTATCTATCTATCTATCTATCTATAATCTATCTATCTATCTATCTATCTATCTATCTATCTATCTATCGTATATCTATACCATTACTTTTAAGAGTGATTGAAATCAAGCAGTGTAAATCGGTAGTTACAGAACAGTCACAGAGCTGTAGATTACAGCTCAGGGAATATAGTAATATCGTGATGACCATGTAGAGAGCCAGGTGGGAACTTGAAGCCTTGGGGGACCACTCTGTAAGGTACATGATTTTCTAATCACTCTGCTGTACATCTGAAACTAATGCAGAATAATACTGAATATAAACTGTAACTGAAAAATAAAAACAAAAGAGTTCTTGAGAGTTCAACAGGGAGTTTGGTGAAAAAGCTAGAAAGTAGAATGGGACTCAGATACTCCTTCTCCATAGGTGTAATTCTGAGGCAGGATAGCAAGAAGCCAGGAAAATCCCTTCACAAGTGGAATGGGGAAACTGAGGCAAACAGTTAATTCAAACTGGCCTCATCCTGCCCCCTGACTCCCCTCCTTCCTTGCACGTCCACTCCCTTAGGCACTAAGCCCTCAGGACAGTGAGGTTCTGACCCCTGTCAGATAATCTCAGGAACAAAGCCTCGGGTCTGCTGACCACAGAAACAGAGTTTCCGTCAAATCAGAGGTAACATCTAGGCCTCAGTTTTGTTTCAGCTCCAGGCCCAGAAGAGCAGCAAAACCAGACAAAGGGAGGCCATGGCTGGCATCAGGACCAGATGCAATGACCAATGGCACCCTACCTTAGCACTGACCAATTGGTAGAGACCCTGACCCTATGCGCTCATTTTGATGAATCAGCATATTAAAGGACATACCTCAAAAGCTGATGAATATTCTATTGAGATCCTACCCTGAGACCTGTCCTAAAATTCCTGCCTTTAGAAAACAGAAACAACCCTTAAGACAAAGGACCCAGTGCACGCTCTCTCTCTAGAGCGTGCACTGGGTCCTTGTTTCTTCATGTGTGTTTCTTTGCTTTCTTTCTCCTAAGCTCTAAGGGTCCCCATGAGACTGGCAACCAGGGAGCAGCAGACAGCAGCAACTTGTCCTGGGATAACCCCCTGAGCCTGTCTCCAAGAGCCCTCCTTTTGCCTTTGTGACTTGTTTTGTGAATCCATGCAGCCCACCTGGCTCATTTCTGCCTCTGGGACTTTCTTTCTAAAGGGCCAAGGCAGCTCTCTGAGCAGCCCGTGTGAATCTTCTCTTCTGGGTTGCTTTTTCTTTGCATGCTGAATAAACTTCCTTTGGCAGGAGAATTCTTGGCTCTGAATTTTTTGCCAAACTCAAGAAACAAGACCCAACATCACAGCCAACAATTCAAACCATAAAGATATTGCTGGATATTGCTACAACTCACTCTTCAGGGTTTGGATTATGCTTACACAGGAGATTTCTCATCCATTCTCCAAATATGGATGGGTCCAGTGTGCCAGCTGTGGCAGGGAGTGAGAGAACAAGATCACTCTGAACAAACATGGGAGAAGAGCCTAAAATGTTACGATGGCCAGGAATCTGGATGAGAGAACAGCAGGACCCTCAGGTGGGCACTGTGTGCATCGAAGGGGGTGATTTGAGAGAGTGCAGGAGCAGAGCAGCCGGTAAGGTCTTAGGAAGGAAAACAGTTACAGAGAGGTATTTTTAAATAATTATTTGCCATGGGTGGACTACCACCTCTGGCCTATTATCCTTGCATTATTAAAAAAGGGATACATTGCCCTGGCTGGTGTAGCTCAGTGGATTGAGCATGGACCTGGGAACCAAAGGGTCACTAGTTCAATTCCCAGTCAGGGCACATGCCTGGGTTGTAGACCAGTTCCCCAGTGGGGGGTACATGAGAGGCAACCACACATTAATGTTTCTCTCCCTCTCTCTCCTTCTCTTTCTCTCTCTCTAAAAATAAATAAATAAGATGTTTTAAAAATCTCGCTTAAAAAATAAACAAATAAAATAAAAAAGGATACATTATTCCCTCTTTTCTGTGAAAGTGGATTCTTTGGGGGTAACTTGAAAGGGTGTTGAGTTCTGTGTCTGGATTTGTGCTAGGGAGGCTGGAGGCAAGGACAGAGGACTTCCTGGCAGTGCCAGAAATTAGCAAAAAATTCCAGGGGGAGGCCAAACTTTCTAGGTTGCAAAATTGATGGAGTCAAAGCCAGGATCCCTAAGGGTGAAAACTCAATCCATCTAATATTTAGTATGGAATAATCACACAGCGTATATAAATGAAATGCTGAAAGATTAGAGTTGGGGAAAGGAAAGGCCCAGAGAAATCTGGAAAGATAAAATTGGCCCAAGGTGATGGTGTAGTCAATCTGTCGGGCAAACAGGAGAGAGGCTGTGGTTCACATTATTTTATCCCCCATGAGAAGCCTTGTGACTGTCCAGTGCTCACAGGTCTGGGACTCTAGGCTAGAGACTCATTCTCAGTGCCTGGGTGCCTGAGGCAGCGGTGATCTTCAGAAAATGGAAGGAAAATCTCCCTCTCTCTCTCTGAGAATCCTTTGTGCTCCATTGGTTGAGCTCAACTTCAAACTCATGTAACATTTTATCTACTTTTTGTTTATTCTGTGATGTGGAGCCCCACTTCTTTACATACTATCTCCAGAAAGATCTATTTTCCTTCATACGTCTGGAAACAGAGATGAAAACTAAGAAAGAGAACCCTAGACCCCACCCTCAGCTTTCACTGACTCCTGATTTCCTTGTTCCCCTTCCCACCTCACTAAAATTGACGTCGTTTGCACAGGGAGACACCTGTATTAGGGACTCTCAGGAAAGATGAAAACATTGTGATTCGTAAAGTGGTCAACTGGAACTGGTTTACCCATGACTTGACTATTTAGCACTGAAATTTCCTCATCCTAGGAAGCCCCTCAGTCCTGGGCAAACTGGGAGGGTTGATCCCCCTACTTCTGTGGAAACCTTTTGAGCAGAACACAAGTTCAGGTGGGGACTAGGGTTTCTATCGAAAGCTTCCAAGCAAACCTCTCTGGGTGCGGTAGAGGCTTCTAGGCTGTAGCTTCAAACACTGGGATCCAGTGCCCTGGAGTGTAGAATATCTCTAGGAGAGAGGGTCCCCACACACTCTTTTATCGGTGGTCTTCCTTCTTATATCTGCTGTGCTCTGGCTGGCCTGCAGAGCAACGCTGGCTGGGGGTGTGGAGTCCCAGCTGATGAAGCACACAGGCACCCGTGGATCTGAGATTTTGCATCTGTGTTCAGCAGAGATCTACTGAGGATCACAAATACAGACTTTCTTTCTTTGAATTTTTAAAAAAGAAACATTAAAGTTTATTTGACCCCCTTTTAAAAGTGAAAACAAGGAAGTAGCATAGAGTTCCATGATTTCAAAGTAGAAAACAGTAGTATTCCCAATAATGACTGCCTGAGATTGTCCAGAGGGAAGAGAGAGACAGTGGGGCCCCAGTCTCTCATTCTTTTTCTGTCTTTCAGCTCCAGTACGTGAGCAAGAGGCAGATGCCCTCACCTGACACCATGAACTCTCGGGAAAGCAATGTTCCCCAAAATAAACCCACATGGACCCTACTGATTTGGATCTTTGTCCACTTGACTACCAGCACTCTTGACCTCGCCAGACATGCTCTCTTCCTGAACATTGTCCCGCAAGCTTATCTCCAGAGAGCGCTTGCTGGTTGGAATCTTCTGCCCCCGTGTTCTTAGGTGTGGCCTCTCAGTGTCTGCTAGAGGCAGACCAGACAAAAAGACTTCTCCTCCCCACATCTTCACACTGTGTTCTCCATCAGGAGTTTTTTATCTCCATATGAGGTGACCCATAGGAAGCCCCTGCAAGCAGGCATGTGGAGGCTGGTAGCATCTCCTTCTTTAGGATTGACATCCAAGAGCACTTGCAGAGGTTAAACACGAAGAGTGTATTTCCAGATGTGCTTGGAGAAAGAATAGGAGGGATCATTTCCAAAATAACAGAGGCCAGACTTTGAATTAAATTATCTGCATACCTTAGTCACTTGTTATGGAAAAACATTGGACTCCCTCAGGGTTTTTTGTTTGTTTGTTTGGTTGGTTGGTTGGGTTTTTTTGAGCCCTGAAGGCAAACAAAAGCCATCAAAAAAGCAATTATTAGGTCTCAAATCCAGACTTGACCCTATGTGCTATAGAAGTGAAGCCAGATCTTCTGGGTCCTTGCTAGGCACAGCAAGTTCATGACCCCTGCAGTCCTGGACTCTGGTAGATATTCCTTCCTAGGGGTTCCCTTTGTTTTATTTGAAGTAATTTTTAATGTCCCAAAGTTCAGTGCAGTCTAAAGAATCCCCACCCCTTCCCCAATCCTAGCCTTCCCCAACACAAGACACATCCCAGGCATTCCCTGAAGTGCTGTCCCAAGGCCAGTTCTTATTTCTCAGAATGTTGGAACAGAAGGTGCCAACCTACAGTGGCTCAGACACAGTCCCAAGCCAACTGCAATCCACCCTTCCATGCTAACAACTGTCCCAAGCCAGGTTAGGGACCTGTGGAGGGCCCCTCCACAAAACCCAAAATTAGTGTAGAATTCAGTTGGAATTTCACCCCAACTGAAATTCCAAGCCTTCAATGGCACATGTAGCAGAAGCAACTGGTGAGTTTTGGGGTTTATCCCGAGGTCCAAAGCAAAGACTGTGTTCTTCATCAAGAGTTTCTTTCTCCCCATATGACATAGCCCATAGGAAGCCATGGCAACCAGGCTCGTGGAGGAGCCAGAAGGATTCCAGGCTCAGGGGAGCTTGTAGTCGGACATCCCTGTGACTACAGTGCTCCCTCCTTCCTTGAGCAAAGCAGAGTGATCGGTTTTTAGAGAGCCAGCCTGTGACAAGACAAGAATACCAGCCGTACCAGACAAGAATAGCCCTCATTATTATAATATGCACAATAATCATACACATACATCATTACTTTTGCCATAACTATTAAAAGTATGTGCTTCTTTGAAGTTATATATTCTATACTATTTGATTTTCTGTTCCAATAAATGCTATTATTTAAACAACAGGACTAGTAACATTTTTATATTTCTTTCTGCTCTCTGATATAGTTTTTATAACTTTTTACTGGATATTTACATTTTGTAGACTATCCTATTCTGTATTCTTAAGTCATGTAAATATGAGGTCTTTAAAAAAAGAACATAAATATAATAGGATGAATTAAGCAAATATTAAACATAGGTCATATTGAATATTTAATAAAACAGTAGATAGTTTTTTCCTTCTCATGGCACTTTTGCTCTTTCCATTTTACTTCCAGTGTTTTTCTGGACTGCCTTCCATCCTTGGACAGCTCTCTTTCTCCCCTGAGGGGATACGCCTGAGCACAAACACAAAGTTCACTTTTGCCTGCAGGTCTGCTCTTCAGGGGCCCTGTTCAGTGTGAGGACAGAAAGCTAAATATCTTCTCAACAACACCGTGTAAACGTGGAATTCTTGGGATTTTACTCACCAGTGACAGCAGGAGTTTACACCCAAGATAGTTTCTAACTCTGAAAAAGCGTCTCTCCACTCTGGACTTGTATGACTGCTTTGCAGGCCCACCATTTATCATATAGGTGACATTTATCCTATAGGCTGTCCCTGTCTGGACTGTGTGTAAAAACTTGAAGGCACCTTGGATGCCATCAAAAGTTAAATCTATTTTTATTGGGAAAAGATTTTAAAGCACAGAATAACACTTGTGAAATTAAAGTTAGGTTTAAAATAAACTACAGGTTTATTAAAGCAAATGAGAAAGCTCTAGGTAAGTTGGCTACTTTTTTCTGGTGACATTATTTTGAATAAGAAAGCAGCCTTATAACTACGTAGTGAGTCATTTGTCACTTGTTGAAACATATACAGAACATGCAACAACTTAGGTGAAGCCTGTTTGTCTTTCCCTTGACTCTTCATGATCTTTCTAAGATGTCCAGTTTTAAAGAAAGAGTATACAGTTTCTAAAATTTTACTGTAATCCATTCCTTCATTCTCTTGTCCAGTATATTTCCAAATTAGGCAAGGACATGCTTCTGGCTCTGAACCCTGAAAATATGAGTTAATGGTGGGAAAGAAACTCAGTCTCCCAGGGAAGCCAACTGCCCTCACTGAAGCAGGGTTGTGTGCAAAGTGTACAAGACATTAAGTGGGTGAACCCTATTCATTTTCTTTGGTAAGAAGTTTACTGACTAAATGAGCTTTAAAAAATCTGTATTTGCATTGTCTTCTGAATATGCAGATATAGAAACAAAGACTAGTTTATGTTTAGACGAGAAATCAATAATTTTTAAGTGTCTTATTTGGTTGTCTTAAAATCTTTGTAGAAATCAAGATGATTGCAAACTCTTTTTTTTCCCTCAAATCGAAGTACCTAGGAATTTGGGACCACTGTCTGATTGATGCTGTGGAATGTATTACTTGCTACGCTGCATAAAGCATGGCAGTTGGTAAGATCTGACAGAGACGCTCTGCATTGTGAGGGCTGACACATCTGCCATCAACATTTCCCTTTTGTTTTCCCACAGGGCATTTTAGCTGCGACTTCCCAGTGAGGAGATGTAACTTCACTCAGCCTCATAGCGCAATCAGAGAAGGGTACAAGAGGCTGACGATGCACGTTCACTCATGTAGTAGGTACAAGCCAATTCAGCATCAGTATTTAAGGCTGAGTTTTGGTATCTTTTGGGAGATGAGAACTTTTTTGTTAATCTTTATTGTACTTTTTTTCCATTACCATTTAGTTCCCTTATAATCCCCCTCCCCCGTGCAATCACCACACGGGTGTCGGTATCCATGAGTCCTTTCTCCTTTTTGCTCAATCCGTCCACTGCCTAACCTCCCCCACAACTAGCTGTCATCCTGCTCTCCTTCTGTGAGTCTGTCCCCATTTTGCTTGTTAGTTCAGTTTGTTCATTAGATTCTGCATATGAGTGAAATCATATGGTATTTATCTTTCTCTGACTGGCTTATTTCACTTAGCATAATGTTCTCCAGGTCCATCCATGCTGTCACAAAGGGTAACATTTTCTTTCTTTCTTTTTATGGCCAAGTATAATTCCACTGTGTATAAGTCCCATTGTTGTTTTACCCACTCAGAGATGAGAACC
The DNA here is from genome assembly GCA_007922815.1 of Macrotus californicus. Taxonomy (NCBI): domain Eukaryota; kingdom Metazoa; phylum Chordata; class Mammalia; order Chiroptera; family Phyllostomidae; genus Macrotus; species Macrotus californicus. The sequence continues at coordinate 8,512 of VMDR010003382.1, forward strand.
TTTAATTGATTTATAAGTACTTCCCTGCACTCAGCTTGGACTTAAGAGATTCGGCCTCCATGGGTGCTTTCCCATTCCCTTCTCTACCATGTCCAATCCTCTACATTTTCTGTGTTTTGTGCAGGGTGCTCTGTTTGGTTACTTACCTTCCTAGTCAAGTTTATGTATCTACCTGTCATTAAAGCAACGCATCCTTTAGTCTTCTTTCTCAGTGATGTCTGAATCCTATTAGAGTTACTGTCCTAATCACTCTCATTTTCACTATTTAAACTCTCAGGAAACATGGTCACAATAGTCACCACATTGAAAATCAGCACCATCTTCACACAAAGCACAATAACTAATCCACAGGCAACATCAAAGGTGGTCCATTACTGCTCACCAGCACACCACAGCCACACAATGAGTCACAGGCGGACCATTAGTGCTTACCAGCACACCACAGCTGCATGATAAGTCACAGGCAGACCATTAGAGCTTCCTAGCACACCACAGCCACACAATGAGTCACAGGCAGACCATTAGCGCTCACCAGCACACCACAACCACACAATGAGTCACAGGTGGACCATTAGTGCTCACCAGCACACCACAGCCACACAATGAGTCACAGGCGGACCATTAGTGCTCACCAGCACACCACAGCCACACAATGAGTCATAGGCGGACCATTAGTGCTCACCAGCACACCACAGCCACACAATGAGTCATAGGCAGACCATTAGTGCTCACCAGCACACCACAGCCACACAATGAGTCACAGGCAGACCATTAGTGCTCACCAGCACACCATAGCCGCATGGTAAGTCACATCACTTGAAGAGCTGCAGCAATGCATGCAACTTTATGTGAGCTGCAGATCACAGCTGCCAAGACCAGCAGGAAAGCCGCAATGTGTATGCAACAGCCGCTCTGTGCCACGCCATTTGATACAAGGAAGTGTTGCTTGAAGCCCCTAGATTAGAGGGCCGCTGTATGAGTTTTGTGCATTTTCCCTACATTTCTGTATCCACTCCCCAGAACCAGGACTTCTGCATCCTGGTGCAAGGTTTCCAACGAGGCAGAATTTTCAGGAGTAAAACCAGAAGAGCCCTGCACTGGCAAGGGTTGCTCGTCACCCCAGCAGATCACCCAGTCAAAGCCTGTCTCCTCTTCCTGCCCCATCTGCAGCAGCTCCATGCCCTCCCCATCCAGGCTGAGTCCAGGGAAGGGTGGGCACCTGAGCAAAGGGCTGTAATTCATTCTCAGCACTGCTGGCCCACAGCTGCTCAGCAGAGTGTTGTCAGCATTTGGATTGTAGGAGGTGTTGCAGGATAAATATGTATTTATTGAAATATCTCTGCCCTCCAGTATTTTTATTCTTTTCTTTTCTTTTCTTTTTTCAGGTATGGCTTCCTGCAGCTCTGCCACTGAATGAGAGAAGAACTTAGAATAATTTTCTTTTAAGTCACAAGAGACTGGCAGGCTGGCTGGGCCTGGCAAACTGCTGAGCCCAGAGTCAGCCTGGTGTGAATGGCAGTATGTCCAGATTTTTCCCTGCTCTGTGCACAAAGCTGTGTGACTCTGAGCAAGGCATTCAACCTCTCTGGTTCTCGTTTGCAAAGCTCATAGCAGAAGAATCCAATTAAAAACTGATAAAAGACTTGAATGAACATTTCTCCAAAGAAGATATACAAATGGCCAATAAACACATGAAAATGCACTCAGGTCCCTGGTCATCAAGGAAATGCAAAGCAAAGCCACAGTGCAGTATCACCTGGGGCCTGCGAAGACAACTGCAGTCAAAACCCCAAAGCTGACCAGCATCGGTGGTTGTGGAGAAATTGGAGCCCTTGTTGGTGGGAAGTGCAACGTGGTGACATTTGCTATGGAAATAGTATAAAGCTGCCTCAAAAATTTGAAAAGGGAGCTGGTTGATGATCCGGCAATCCCACCTCTGACATTAGGACCTCAGAGACAGGCTTGCATCCCCTTGCTGATGGCAGCATTATGCACAGGAGCCAAGATGTGGAAACAACGTAAGGGTCCATCAGTGGATGAGTGAATAAAGAGGTTGTGACATAGGCATATGATAGAATGTTAGTCTGCCTTAAAAAGGAAGGAAATCCTGCCGTTTGAAACACCGTGGAAGAACCTAGAGGATATCATGCTGGTGAAATAAACTGATCACAGAAAGGCCAACACTGCACAACTCCACTTATATGAGGACCTAAAATAGTCGAACTCATGGAAATGAGCAGAATGGTGGTTGCCAGGGGCTGGGGAGGGACAGATGGAGAGCTGCTAATCGACAGGTACGCGGTTGTAGTTACCCAAACTGAACGGACGCTAGACCTCTGCTTTACAACAGAGAGCCGACAGTCTTGTATGGCACATTTAAAAATTGGTTACAAGGGCATATCTCAGGGTAAGCGTATTAGTACAACAAGTAAATAATAAAACGAGGGGCCTCTGCCATTCTTTCACCGAGCTTTGCTGGGCGCTCTTATGTGATGAGCACTCTGTTAAGTGCATTGATGGGCTGTCCAGTGGTGACCACCCAGACATTTGAAGACCCGTGATGCATTTACACCGGCGAGGAGAGGTTGGCAGCTATGCCCTCAGTATTCTGTGTCATCTGTGGGTCCTGGTCCTATCGTAGATGCCAGTTGTTGGCTGAGTTTTCTGCTTTGCCCCTGCCCTTCAGGTATTCAGACATTGGCTACATTGCCTCCAAAAGTCCCGCCAGGCTGAAAACTGGGAGAGCGGTCAGCACGCATGACTCTGAACGAGCTCTCAGCCTCTCGAAATCCCCTCACTGAGACGGAGGCATAATGAAGGTGTGCCGGGATGTAATGAAGCCGTGCCCCTCACTGGTGAGTCCCCGTTGGATTCATCCTGTGTTGCTGCTGCAGCTAAGAAACCCGGGACTCCCAGGGACGCTCCCCTCCACACTCGGTGCATGTCTCAGAAGCCCCGGGCTTGCTCTCAGGAGATGGTTAGTCTAGCTCTCGGTCACTTTGTGCAGTGTCACCTGCTGTCCCTGCTCCTTCCTGGAAGTTGTTTCTATTTTTAAGCCAAGTCCCACCTGTGGATATTTTAGTTACTTTTCTTCTTGCTTCCCCCCAGCACTTCTAGAAATAACGTAGAACTGCCAGCCCCCTGTCTGTGCAGCATCCAAGGTTCTCTGGTGGCTAACCCAGCCGCAGCTCCCCCTGGGGGGTCTGTCCTGGACCTCGGTGGCCATGCTCATGGCTGGTCACCAGTGTCCAGCTCACTCTTTCCTGCATGATTAATTTTTCTTCCAGCCTCACAGCAGACCAAAAGCCTCTAGACCCAGGTCTGTGACCCCTCCTGACAGCCCTAATTTAGAATTGCTTTAGGCCTCTTCACTTTTTAAAATCCACTCTCTTATTTGGTCTTCACGACACACACACAAAACCTGTGAGCTCTGCAGTGAGAGTTTCGTCCCTCCCACCCGACAGACTCAGCCGCGGAGTTCCAGAGAAGTGCAGGAGGCTGCAAGGCAGGAGGCGGAAGGACGGGCTTGCAGCCCAGGGTCCCAGGGTCCCTGAGAGGGAGTCTCCTCTGCACAGGTGGCTTTGACTCACTCACATTTTGCTCTGGGGTCTGGCTGATTCCTTCCTGGACTGGTTGGCTTTGTGCCACCCAGCTCTGTAACTGTGCCCACAGCTAAGGGTCACTTTCGGGTGATTCATCCCTGATGGCTGCCAACTGGTGGGCCCCAGCAAACTTCCTCCATGTGCTCCCTGCAGCTTTCTGCTTGCAGATGCGCATGGGGGAGTGTGCCTGGGTGTGTGTGCACACGTGTGTGCTTCCCAAGTGAGGAAGCATAGCACCTCTGGGAAGCATTCCTACTTCCCCTGTGAGGCCTCAGGAGGGGTGGCTTGAATGCCCCGCCCCCACATCAGACTGAACTAGCTCGCAGGGACAGTTTACTGGAAACCCCTCAGGGGAAGCTCAAGCCAGGTGGCACTGTCCTTCCCAGGCCTGCAGCTCAAGGGCCCTGTAGGGACCTCTGTTGCCAGAGTCACGTCTCTGTGTCCGGCTCCCTCAGCCTCCTCTCTTTCATGCAGACAAACCCAGAATTTTTAGGGAACTGGCTGCCGATCCAGAGCCACACTGAGAGGGGCAAAGGCAGCCATGATACTGCAGTTTCATCCTGTAGAGGCAGAAGAGAGGAGACTGTTTGTAAGCGTGTAGGTGTCTGCAGAGGCAGGGGCAGGGGCGGGGCGGGTGTGCAGCCCGCCTCTCCATGGGCCTGGCGGGCTGCGGGTGCCTCCCTGGGTCCTGAGGCCAAACCAAAGGCTGTGGCTGGTCCGCCAGCTTGCTGCCCAGTCACTTGAGTGTCTGCTCTACAAAACACCAGAACTTCCCAGTAATAACATTCATACAGTCATTTGTAAGCCTGCCTGTTTTCTGTCTTATGTTTCTTTTTTCTGCTTTCCTTCTTCTCCATTTCATTCTTCATTTTCTCCCCAGTGAGTCCAGTGGAGTTTGCTTTTCACACTCTGGATGTGAATCATGAGACCGTGAGAACTTGTGCCTCTGTGGTGGCTTTTCCATGACCTCTCTGGCGGACGGTGCAGGACCCACGGGCCTGCGGCCAGTGGTCTGGCCCTTTTTGTTTGAGCCACAACAACACACACTGTGACCTCAGCTGACCACGCAGCCTCTCCCGGCCTCCGTGTCTCTTTACAAAACGAAGATAACAACATTGGAAACTCTGATACTGTTAGAAGTAAAGCAATATGTCCAGGTGTTTGCCCATTGATTTGTTCATCTCGTTTGTTTGTTCATTCATTCGCTCATCAGTTTGTAGGCCACACACTGAGCACACAATGACGCACAAGAGAAGTGGCTGTGAGTTCACATTCTAGTCGGGAACCCGGAAAACAACACCATCTCCCCTTGTGACAGCAGTATCTGTGTGTGTGTACAGATGACAAAACCATCTCCGTGTGACAGCAGTCTCTGTGTGTGTGTGTGTACAGACGACAAACCAGCTCCCAGTGTGGCAGCAGTCTCTCTGTGTGTGTACAGACGACAACACCGTCTCCCAGTGTGGCAGCAGTCTCTGTGTGTGTGTGTACAGATGACAACACCGTCTCCCAGTGTGGCAGCAGTCTCTGTGTGTGTGTGTGTGTGTACAGATGACAACACCGTCTCCCAGTGTGGCAGCAGTCTGTGTGTGTGTGTGTACAGACAACAACGACAACACTGTCTCCCAGTGTGGCAGCAGTCTCTGTGTGTGTGCAGACGACAACACCATCTCCCAGTGTGGCAGCAGTCTCTGTTGTGCAGATGACAGCACCGTCTCCCAGTGTGGCAGCAGTATCTGTGTGTGTGTGTGTACAGACGACAACACCGTCGCCCAGTGTGGCAGCAGTCTGTGTGTGTGTGTGTGTGTGTACAGACGACAACACCGTCTCCCAGTGTGGCAGCAGTCTCTGTGTGTGTGTGTGTGTACAGATGACAACACCGTCTCCCAGTGTGGCAGCAGTCTCTGTGTGTGTGTGTGTGTACAGATGACAACACCGTCTCCAGTGTGACAGCAGTCTCTGTGTGTGTGTGTACAGATGACAACACCGTCTCCAGTGTGACAGCAGTCTCTGTGTGTGTGTGTACAGATGACAACACCGTCTCCCAGTGTGACAGCAGTCTCTGTGTGTGTGTGTACAGATGACAACACCGTCTCCCAGTGTGACAGCAGTCTCTGTTGTACAGCTGACAGCACCGTCTCCCAGTGTGGCAGCAGTCTCTGTGTGTGTGCAGACGACAGCACCGTCTCCCAGTGTGGCAGCAGTCTCTGTTGTGCAGATGCAGCACTTGGTTGTGGAGAGACCCGTGTGCTCGTCCCCCAGTCATGCTGAGCACACTGAACCCACCAAGCCCAGCACACAGGCCTGGAAGGAAGGTTCTGAGCTCTGCATGACTCATCCGTCTTGGATGGGTGGTATTTGGGTGGCCTCCAGAAAGGTCTCCGGGAGAGAAATGTGCTCCAAAAGAGCTAGAGTTGAGGAAGTTCTGAGCAGGAAATCTGGTGTCCTAGCACCGCTACGCACTAACTGTATAATCTTGGGTAAGCTACTTAGCATTTCCAGGCCTCAGTTTCCTTACCTGTAAAACAGATGCTACCTAATGTTGCAATTCATGTGAAACTCTGCAAAGTTTCTGGGTGTGGTAAGTACTCAGTAAGTGTCACCATCTTTTACTAGTAGTAGTAGTAGCAGCAGCAATAGAAAGTGAACAGTTCTAATAAAGTGCTTCTTTTTTAAGTGTACGTTAAGGTTCACTACTGGTGTGTATCCTATGGATTTGGACGAATTTGTAAGGACATCGATTTACCATACAGTATGATACAGCATAGTGTCACTGCCTAGAGGTCCTCTGTGCTCCACCTATCCATCCCTCTCTCTCCCCAAACCCTGGCAACCACCGATCTTTTTACTGTCTCCATATTTTTACCTTTTCCTGATTGTCATATGGTTAGAATCATACAATAGGTAGCCTTTTCAGACTGGCTTCTTTGACTTAGTAATACGTATTTCAGTTTCCTCCATATTTTGTAGTGGCTCGATAGCTCATATCTTTTTAACACTGAATCATATTCCATTGTCCAATGAACTGCAGTGTTATTTGTCCACCCACCCACTGAAGGGCATCTCGGTTGCTTCCGTGCTTGGGCAATCATGAACAAAGCTGCTGTATGCGTCACATTTAGGCTTTTGTGTGGACGTAAGCTTTCAACTTCTTTTTAAATACCAAAAAGCAACAACATCCTTCTTTGATGACCTAATTCTCTCTAATTGATCTATTAACAGAAAAACGACCATTTTCTAACTTATTTTTAAAATACAATTGACCTATCAATTCATAACTATTCATTACTACTTCAGAGTTATTGCTTTCCAGTGGAGTTGGAACTTCATTTGGTCATTAATCCAGCCAATATTTACAAGGCTTCTCGCCAGATACTGAACCTGGAGCTGGGGGTAGAGAGACACAGAGCTCTCATCTCTAAGACTTACAAGGAAGAAGACCAGGAGTACAACATGGGGCTGTCCCACAGTGATGTGTGCAGAATGCAGCAGCCAGTGCTACAGCATTGCTTTAGGAAAAGGTTTGTAAAGGAGACAAGGTGGGACGCCACCTCTACCTTGAACCTCCTTTCACGTCTCCCCGACCCCCTCCAGGTAAAGGCTTGCGTCACTCTCCTGAGCTATTTTGTATATTTGTAAATATGTGAGATAAAAACTTAACAGTGAAGGCAATTCGCTCAATAGCAGGGTGAAGGGAAACGAATTCACGCATCAATAGGAATTTTGCATGTAGAATCAGTAGGAGTTAATGACTAAGAAGATGTAGTAACAAGATTGAGAGAAAAGAAGACTAACTCCTAGAGCAAGCCTGGGGTGTGGAGGTGCACGTATGTGCAGACATGCAATACATGCATGTACATGGACTTGGATTTGATGTCATCAGTTTCAGCCTTGATGAGAATTTGATGTGATTGTGGCCATGAGTTTTGATCAGGTGAATGAAGTTGACATGATTCTCCCTGGCTCGTTGGTCAGGTGAGCATTTCTTACTGTGTTGGGGATGAGTTGCTTGTGATACTCTTAGCATTCAACATGACCCTTCACTGTGGCTCCTCTGAGCAGCCCTTTGCCATCTCCTCACTCCCCTGATCCAATGTGACAGCAAACAGGGCTTAGTGTACCTGCCATGTAAATCCAGAGGAATCACTTTTCTTTCTTTCTGCTTCACTTAGAGCACAATCCTCTGATTGCGCTGAGTGCCTTGGCTCAGGCCCTATTCACAGCTCCATCTAGTGTAACTGATGTGTGATTTCTGTCTACAAAAGTGCTGATTACTTAAATTGAATCTTCATGCTCAGGCATTTAGAGGAAGCTTCAGATGCAAAATTGTTTACAAATTTCTTGGGTCTGAACTCTGAATGTAAGAAACATATTTGCATAAATTTGCGGGTGCAAAAGGCAGGCACAGATCCCATTAAATACTCATCAGGTCAGCTTCTTGCATGCTAGGAGCATGCTGGAGCTGCTAGACACTCAGTAGATGGAGTCTGGGCAGTTTCTCATCATGGGTATTGCCATGCCAGGGTGAGCTAGGTACATCTGGGGGTGAGAACACTCTTCGTTCCCTCTTCGCAATCTCCTAGGAGCCCACTGTTCCTATACATTGAATCACTTCCTTAACCCACTCCCTGTCCCTCCCCAGTCAAGGTCCTGGGTGTTTTACCGCTTACATAAAACCTCCCGGGCTCACTCCAGCCAACAGTGGTCATGTTAGACACATCTTGTGTACTTCCTCCTATTTCCTCGGCCTTGCCTGCCTTCCAGTTTCATAGACTTTTTGTATGTCTCAGCTGCTACCACAACCACTCTATTACACTTGGGACATTGAGGTTCTGCTATGTGGTCCTGAGAGACGTCTTGTCTTGATTTTGGGGCTTTTCACTGGCTGTTGCCATGAAACTGTGCCTCCTAGTCCCTTGCTAAGTCGATGGTTTTCTTGATTATGCCCAGATTTGGATGAGCTGTCGTGTCCTAATTAGAAACTGGCTATCCAAGTGTTAGCGTAGGTAGCTAGATGTTAATAAAGGAAAGGAGCAAAGGGAATCAGATATTATTGCTTCATCATGAAGTTACAGCTTCACACACTCCCCAGGAAACCACCAGTAATGTTCTCCACAGATCACTGGGGGGAGGGTAGAACAATAGAGGGGAAGGTGAGCACATGTGCAGTAGGAGCCAAGATGGCAACCATAGAGGCCCGTCATTCTAGCCTGGGGAAAGGATGGGATAAGAGACAGAAAATTCCAGAAGATCTAGGAAATGTATTAGTTAGGGGGTGGACCCATCAGAAGTCCACACAAGTTGATTGGTTAGTTTGAAAAAAACCTGGTCCTTCCCAAGCGCAAGGTAATATAATCAGGCTAACAAAGTGCTCTCTCTTCCTGGGTAACACAGTCTCACACTGTTCTTCAAGCATTTTCTTTGCAGTAACCATGTGGCCCTAGCAGCCCCACAGCCAGCAGCCATGTAAACTCCAAACACAGGCTCTGGGTGGGAGCCTGGGTACAGCAACACAGCAATGGGTCACAGCTGAGAACAGCGCTCAACTACCTGGGTAGGGATCAAGGCTGCTGATGCTTGACCAATGTCACAGAACTTTTGGAACTTAGCGTTTGTTTTGGGCTTGATAAAGGCAATATTGGGCTTTTCCCATGGTGAAATGGACAAAGATGGGACATAGGGAACCCAGGGGCAGCCTTCTATTTCCACCCGAATAAACATTACCACCAGACCACACCTCCCGTATGGGTCCCAAAATGCTTTTCTCACAATTCCATGAAGAGCCCGCTTCCACCTCCAGCACAAGCAGCTGCCAAAGGGCTGGATGGCAAAACCCAACTGAGGGGAACTAACTTTCCATAAGGCCAACTAGACAAATGGAAACCAGGGTACAGCATGAACACAGGAAGTACAGTTTCTTTTCCCCTTGCTCTCCCATGGACCACTTCACCGTGTGCCTCTTCCTCTATCTTATATAAAGAAACCCCATGAAAACAAACACACAAGTAGGCAAACAACTGATTGTGTTTCTCCATAGCTCATCATAAAACAAAAACCAGCATCAAATCATATAACCTTAAATAACTTCTCATTGTTCTTTTATCTACCATTTCCCTCACTCTAACACTAGGACTGCATCCTCTAAATACAAACAAAAGTTAAACCCTTATATCAGCACCCCTTCCCCAGAGACATTGGGCTAATGAATTGCACCAAGAGCAGTTCCAGAAAGCCAGCAACCAGGGTGGGGTTTGGGAATTGGATTACAGTAAGACTTTGTTAAATCAACATTTGTTAAGTAGAACACAGGGTGCCAGATGGTGAGTCATGGTTCAGCAGCAAGAGAAATTGAAGTAAGAGACATTTATTACTCACAGGCCCTGGAGGAAGTACATAGCATGCCTTGAGGGGCCACACACAGAGGTCAAGGCACAGAGTAGGCAGAGAGTGTGACAAGACCTGATGAGGCATGTGCCTTTACTAGGGTCCATAGGTGAGGTGCTTTGGGGTTCCAGGAATAAGGCCAGCTTGGCCAATTCAAATCAAAAGAGCAGGGTTTTGGTAAGCTTCTCAGGAGGCTTGTTGCAGGGGAGCACAGGGGAAGGTCCTGGGACAGGGAGAGACCGCTGATCACAGGGCTGCGGTGAAGTCGCCTCAGGAGCTCATAGTTGCTTGTGACTTTGGGCTGCTACGTACATGCACCAGGGGACTAGTGTCAGTTAAGGTCCCTGAAGGCTGCTTGGCTAAACAAAAGGAATGTCAGGGCAGTAACACCATGGAGTTTCTTAGCTCAGCTCTTCACACGTTACTTGTCTGAGGACAATTAGAATCATATTGACGACAGTAAGTGGTATGGTAATAACCCCTAGTATGCAGAATGTCAGTTTCTTATTTTGTTCCTTTGAAAGCAGAGCGTAAGTGAAGTTGTTGAGTGCAGGTAATTTCATGAAGCAGAAGTGATGAAGAAGGGAGATAAATAAAAATAATGAAGAAAAGCCCATATAAATGTGTTATTAAGATAATTCCTATGAGAAAAAAAAAGACTAAATTTTGCTGGATCTTTGATACAAAATGCCTCCCGGGATCTTCCACCTGAAGATAGTGAGGAGGACACCTTTAGTCAGAGTCCCACTTCACATTGTTTGAGAAGTGTTTTCGGAAGTGTTCACTGCACAGTGCTCTTACACTTCCGAGGTGGGCTTGGTCCGGCGAGGGACCGGCCAGCATCACATAACAGAATCTCAAGGCCCAAGTATGAATACACTGGCTGCGGTAGCAGTGGCTATGGGAGGGGTAAGAAAGACAAGGCAGGAAAAGGAATGAAATAAATTTGCTGCTGCAGGGGATCTGAACTTGCGCGGAATGTCTCACAGGCACAACTAAAATCAGAGGAGGGCTAAAGAAATCCTGTGGGAAACCAGAGACTTATGCTGTCGTCTGTCCTTGCACCATTCATATAAGCTGTGCCTCTGGTTATCAACTTAAATCCACCTTTCTGGCCTTAGAAAACGCCAATGGGACCATAGCAGTGGAGGGAGTACTCCCATGAACTTTACTAGGGGAGCTCTTATCACAGCTACGATTCTGGATCTGTTATCATCAATGAAATAGATAACAACTCTGTGGCAATTATTTTATGGCCTCTTGGCCCCAAATACATCTTTCTTTGGCTGGCTTTATGGTGCCAAAGGTGGACCCTATAGACATTTCTCCTCTGCTGGCAGCTGCAACGTGGTGCTTTATCAATAGCCGGCCCTGGAGGGAAGCTCTGAGGCCTAGCAGAGGTTGGGACTACTAGTCCAATTCTGGTTGGTCCATTTCCCTACTACAGAGAGGTGGGCTGCTGGAGGCCCATGGAAAGCCCAGTGCTGCTCTGATGAGGCTCTGGCACTTTGGAGGGTGGCTTCCTGTGGACCAGTTCCAGCCCACGAGTGCCCCAGAGGACTTCTCATCCACACAGTGGGCCACGCCGTGAGGTCTGATGCTTAGCTTTGGGGCTGAGTCCCCTTCCTTCTTTGGCTGCTCCCCTTCCATTCCAGAGGTAGTAGCTACTCCCTGCCTTATGACTAAATTCCTTAGAGTTCTTTAATAGTTCATCACATTTGACTAGTAAGCAATTACATTAACTTCTCTGTTCAGTTTACTTGAGTAGTTCCTGTCTCCTGACTGGGCCCTAACCGACCGTAACTGTCACACAATCTCTGACTCCTGATACACAGCTACTTATTGTTAGTGCTTTTACATCTTCACCTAAGGACATGCTTTATTGATTTGAGAGGGAGAGGGAGGGAAATAAAAAGGGAAACATCTATATGAGAGAGAAACATCGATTGGTTGCATCCCATCTGCTTCCTGAATGGGACTCAAACCTACAACCTAGTTATGTGCCCTGACTTGGAATCGAACCCACAGCCTTTCCATGCATGAAATTACACTCCAACCAACTGAGCCATCTGGACAGAGCCACAGCTACCTATTTGATGAACACTGTTTCCACCAGTTCTCGTAATGAGGTGGAGCCAAGGTTGTCCACCTTTGCACAGCAAGGACGGGGGTGCACTTTTTCTTTTTTACATCACAGCTATGTTAACTCTCTTGATTTCTTATCATAATACGGTCCAGAGGAATCTGATTGCCTTGAGATTTTATGGCTCATCATGCTGGTCCAGCAGAGGACATCATGCTGATTGGAATTGGAGAGCAAGAAGTGCAAGTATTCTAATACCCTGCTAAGAGTAGACAGCCAGGAAATGGCAGATAAAGCCATGACAAACCATTCACCTTTATGAAACTTTGAGGGATCCAAGGGCCTAAGACATGATAGTGCATTCTCTCTAAGATAAAGAAGCAATTGCTGCATCTCATACTTTCTATAACTAAAAAGAGGACCATAGGCCCCTTTGGACTTTCAGGGTGCTGTTCATTGCATTTGGAAATGTGTCACTGACCACCAGTCATTCTCCTGTGGTTCTTCCTGTCCTGGTCTTGTCCTGCTCTTCTCTCTTCCAGATTCCTGACTGCTAGCCCTGAGGCTTGCCCACTGGTCCGATGCTGACCCTGGTCTCTGAGCTGGATCTCAGATTTCCCCAGAAACGTTGGCTTGGTCATGCCTTTGGATCTCAGCACCATTGAAGCCTACAGTAAACACTCTAGTGCAGCTCCCCAGCCTCAGGCCTGTGTCCTGTGAAGGCCAGCGGGATCTCTGTGAAGTGCAATCCCATCCACGTGGGGGCTGATGGAGCTCAGCGCTGGGTGCAGGACTTCACAAGGCACTCCCTGGAAAGAAGAATATTCTGGGCAGAGCACCTGGATGCTTATGTGAGGGGGCGTTTTGTGGCTAGAAGTCAGAAATAGTGCGGGGCCCTGCAGCCAACACAGGAACTGCTACATCATGTAGAGGGGGTGTGGACTTGGTGGGAAACAAAAATTGCCTCCGGGTTGACGGGAGAGATCTACGATGCTGGGAATGGCCCAGTTTTGGGAGGGCAGTAAAGCATCAGGCTCTCCCACAGGCAGTGTTTCAAGCCAAACTCTCCTAGGAGCTCAGAGAGTAAATTTACATGACATCTGACTTAACTAAACATTTATGAACAATCGGGTCACATCACTACCAGGCACTTCCAGTCCTGAGCTCGGATGTGTCATGAGCCCCTTTCCCCTTCTAAGCCCAGGGATCCAGACAAGCTACCTGCAGCCCAGCTTTTAGGGCAGTCCCTGTGCCCATAAGCTGCAGTGGGGAGGTCTCTTTTTCCCCTTTTGAACTTCAGGAGAGAGGAGCCACTGATGTGGGGGAGGTTTTTCCCCCTAACTGATCATAGATTGTGCTGCCACCTATATCCACAGTGAGGGGACAATGTGTCTCCTGAGATGAACCTGGGATAAGAAGAAAAAACCCACATGCAGAGGTCAGCATGGCGTGCGCAGGGGAAAGACGGTGGAGGCGCTGAGAATCTGATTGTGCAGGGAGAGTGTTGGGAGGCGTGAGCACAAAGAGTTAAAAACACAGGGCCTCTTCAAAGCAGGATGAAGCTACACTCCAAGGCCAGCTCCCACCCCAGGACGTGATTTGTGTTGGGGGATAGCACAGCTCCCGCAGCGGGTCTGCGGGCAGCAAGCTGAAGCTAGAGGCAGGGGGCGTGGAGGCGGGCACAGGCTCCAGAGCCTGAGATCCTACCGATGGTGGTTTTCTGTGTGAAATGAGGCACGTGAGTTCACTCCCTAAGTATTAGCTTCTGATCTACAGCACGGGGGTGAGGGTTGCACCTATTTCATAGGACTGTGGTGAGAATGAGGTAACATACAGCACAGTAAGACTTAGTCAGGTCCCGCCTGGCTGATGTGGCTCAGTGGGTTGGGTGTCATCCGGCGCACTGAAAGTTCGCTGCTTTGATTCCTGGTCGGGGCTCATGCCTGGGTTGTGGGTTCTGTCCCTGGTTGGGGCGTGTGTGAGGGGCAACCAGTCAATGTTTTTCTCTCACTTCGATGTTTCTCTCCCTCTCTGTGCCCCTCCCTTCCCCTCTCTCTAAGATCAATAAACGTTTCCTTGGATGACAATTAAAAACAAAAAGATTTAGTCAGGTGCCTGACACTGAGCAAGTGCTCAGAAGCTGTGAACTCTATTACCATCGCTCTAGGGCAAGGTGGGGCCAGCATGTCGGAGGGGAAGTGGCCTAGCCCAGGCCTCAGAGCCTGTTCTCCTGCTCACCCTTCTGTCTGCGGGGACAGTGTGGAAGTGACAACAGGATCCGAATGAGATCGAGCAGCTGGATTCTGCTGCTGCTTTGCCAGATGACTTATTCTCACCTCTCACTTCGTTCCCTCTGAGCCTCACTCTCCCTGTGTACAAAGTGGGCCATCGATTCTGACATCCTGAAAGTATGTGGGGCTGTAAGTGACATGAATGTGGGCTTCTCACAGGTGGGCGGGGTGGCAGGTGGAACAGGCAGGAGGAGGAATATTCCAACAGCAGTGCTTTCTCCAGCTGAGGAGAGTTAGGAACAAGCTACAGTCACTCGGAGGCTGGGGTCCTGTTTCCTAGCCCCCTGAGTCACTAGATCTTCCCCCTGCCCCCCCCCCCTAATTCCCCGCCATGGCTGCTGACTCCCATCCCTCCATTCCAGCTCCAGCACTCGGCGTGTTTGAGCACTAAATCAGAGCACTCTTGTTCTGAGAATGGGTTCACACACTGCCTGAAATGCAGATTTCTCCTTCCTCCAGGGCGGGGCCTCAGACCCTCAGAAGCCCCAAGCAGCCAGAAGCCATCCCATCATCTGGTCCTACTGTGCCTTAGCAATACCGCCAGACCTCATGTATGCCTGTCCTGAAGAGAATGGGACAGGCAACCGTCACTCCTATGCACAGCTCACCACACACACCTGCTCCGGCACAGAGTCGCTCCTAAAGAGGACGTAGACAGTCTTCCTCATTGTCTCTCTCCTTCGGGAGCCCAGGCTTGGGGAGCCCTTTCTACCTCTCTCCAGAATTCCTGTTTCCCCGAGTCACTGGATGGGATGTCTGCTTACACCGGAGTCACCAAATCCCACAGGAGCTGAGAGAACTTGGGTTTGGGGATGAGAGCAATCTGGGCTCAGACTCCAGCTTTGTCATGTGCCACTGTGTGCCCCAGGGACATCACTAAATCAGTCCCTCTGCTCACTGACTTGCTCCTCTATAAAATGAGGACGGACGTGAATTAAAACAGGTATAGGAAGCGTGTGGAAAAGTGCCTGGCACAAGAGCCTTCAGTATATGCTCACTACTATTAGTGGTGTACTGTTACCATTGTCCTCATTATTATCATTCCCCAGATTTTCATCTAAAAGCCCCTAGTTAGATGCATCACTTTGAAAAAATCAGACACAATGCAATAAGGACACAGAGCCTCTGTATTTAAGCATCCAGGTTTCATTTAAGTTAAACATTCCACCGAGCTAAATATAGAATGTGGGAGATTCTACCAGAACAGATGACCCAGTTTCTCCCACAAAAATAAGCGACATGGGCAAAGGAAAACGCAGGAATGTGCGGCAGCTTCCAGGAGAAGGACTGTGATGTGGGGCCCCGGTGTGGGCGCTGATTCAGATGCGCCTGCTCCTCTGCAGGCTCTGCTGCTGCTATTGCTGGGGACACTGGAGACATTCGAACGTTAAAGGATTGTTAGATCCAATCGTAGAAGTGCAGTTACAGGCTAAAATGTTTGGTTATTATAAATAAATGCTGCAGCACTCTCCGGTGAAACTGTTGTAATGCTGGGATTAACCTTCCTGTCTCCTGGGTGGGAAGAGGAAGTGAGGTGGGCAGGGGCAGGTGCTGTGAAGCTGGGAGAGGCAGACGTAAGGGCTAGGTTGCCCACCTTTACTGTTCTTTCTGCTCACATGCAGGTGTAAAAGTTTGCCTAATGAAATAAGTATAAGAGTAAGCACAGTTTCCCCAGGAGTAGCACAGCTGCATCCACTCAGGGGAGCGGGCCCCGGCCCACCCAGGAGTCAGGGAACTGGCTTCTGCCCGTTCACAGCCCACAGGCCTCTATCAGCAGTCCCTGACGATCGGGCTTATGCTCTGCCTTCCAAGTCCTAGACTGTCTCAGCCACCACCTAGACATGCTCGACCTCTGGCTGGTGACCTAACTACTCTGAGCTTCAGAGCCCCGTCTCAAAGCTGGGAATGATGGCATCAGCCTTGCAGTCCAAGCCCTCAAAAACATGTTACTTTCTCCTCTTCTTCCTGTTCGTGGCGTCTCTTGGTTTAGCTGAAGTGCAGCTGGCTGGGACAGCCAGCCCCTGAGAGCCTGTGGCGAGGCTGCTGGCTGTGGGCATGAGGCAGGCACTCAGCCTCTGGCCTGTGGAGCACAGCTCCAGGCCAAGCCTCCTCCCCCTCCTTCCTGTGCGGCTCTGGGAATCGTAGCTCCTGGCTATGAAACTAAAAATGCATCTTTCACTGTCAAGAAGCAAGCAGTTCCACATAAATTCATGCATTCTTAGCTATGCAAGTTTGAGATCTTGGCCTAGAAATGGGGAATCTGAGCCAACTTAATATCTTCCCTCAAGAATCGGCAGGCATTGATGCCAAGGACGCCTCACCAGCTGTCCCCAGCTCTGGTGAGAAATGAGCCAGAGGCGCCCCCGGAGCCACATTCGACCTGCTGTGGGTTCAGATTCCACTGCCGACGTGGGGCCCAAAGGCAGGCACGAGCCAGGGGCAGTGCCTGTTGTCAGCCACCATCTCCACAGAGGAGCTTCCGGTGGACCACCTACTGGCAGGGGCCCAGGCCAGGCAGCACTGGGCCGTGTAGGCAACGGCTAGTATTTAGATTTGTATTTAAAGGAATGGAGAAACTTGGGAGAGTGATGGAATCTAATTTTCATTTATAAAATGATCAGAGCTAAACTCCTACCTTTCATTAGCTACACTTAGGTTATTACAAAATAAACAGAAATAGTAAAGCCTTAGGATCAAGTGACTTGCATAATGAGCTTGCACCTGGGAGATGTGTCCAAGCTGCAGAGACCAGCAGTGACTGGGGCAGGTGGTTCTCCAGCCACTCACTGAGGGAGGAGCCCCGCAGGACAGCCAGGCTGGACCAGGCAGCCTTCCTCACATGGATTCAGCAGATTACAGCTCAGCACACCTGCCCATGGCTCGTTCATCTCCGAGTCCTCTTCTCAAGGGTGTGCAAAGAGTCATTTAGTCTACGTCGCCCAGTTGTCTAGTACGTGACAGGTGGGTGAGCCCGGTTTCCCCACCAGGGCCTGAAGCAGAGCTGCTGGGACACCCTTTCCTTCCTGCTGGTCCCATCTGCTCCACCAGACAGGTCCTGGTTGGAGACCTCCCGGCCTGCTGGGCCCCAGCCTGGCAGGATTGTCCCTTCCCTGTGGGGTACCTTGTGCTTGGGCTCTCAGGCAAGTCTCCGCAGCCAGCAGCCTCTTATTCTGACCTATAGGGACTGAGGGAAAGCTCATTGTCCCCACCCCAGACCACCCATCACCTGTGTCAGGTTTGTTGGTCACCACCCAGGGTTTGTGTCTGCAGCCTGTGCTCACCCGATCTGGCCCTCCTCCTGATCTTCTGAACCAGAGGCTCTTCCTGCGTTTGAACTGTCTGGAGCCACTGGTGGTGGGTGTGCCCAAGAGCCTCCTGTTTTCACTTCATCACCAATTAAGTACACCTCTGGCATCCTCAGAGGAAAAATTTTACTATAAACTCTTAAAATACACTTAGAAAGATCAGCACAATCATTATAATGCATTATTCAGTTTGTTAAATGTGCTTTAAAAAAACCACCATGAAATATATCTTCATTGTAGGGCATCTGTTGTTTCTAGCAAACGATTAGCTGTCACTGAATCATCAATTTCACTTTGCTGTGTGGCTAAGACTAAGTTTTCTAATTAAAGTCCATGCATGAAGCTGAGCTCACTTGCCTCATTCTGTGGAACAGAGATTTCAGTCCAGTTCTGTCTGACAACCCTTAATGTGTAGGATGAGCCAGCCCCGCAGAGTGTTAAGTCCCAAGCTTGTGGACAGGGGTGTGAGGGTCCTGTGATCTCTAGCCCAGCCTTGCAGGGACACACAGCTCAGCCGGACCCCCAAGGCACCTGGAGTGTGAGTCCGGCCCGAGTCCCCTCTCCGTCCAGTGCAGCTGTGATTCAGGGGCGAGGACCACCTGCAGAGAGGGAGCCTGGAGCTCACTGTCCTGCTGCTGCTGGCTCGGGTGGCCCAGGGGAGACACTGGGACACTGACATGCATCCCTCAGATTCTGGGCAGGTGGCAGCTGGGACCACAGGAGACAGGGGCTGGGAACGAGGAGGCTGCTGAGGCTGGGGTTCCTCCCTGAGGCCTGTTTCCCTGAGAGATTCATTCTCACGCTGTGAGCCTCCCCTCCCAGGTCTCAGAGCACAGACAGGTGGGTGGGGCTGTGCTGACTGAGACGGTGGGGCAGGAACGGGGGAGGGAGGGAAAGGGAATGAACGTTTATGAAGAGGTCTCTGTGTGATGAGAGGTATTTATAGAGAATAAAGCAAAGAAAGCTGAGTTAAAATGATAGAGAGCTGATGTTAGAAGCTTTTCTGATTTTTCCTCTGGCCACGTAAAGTCTACTGAGCATAAAATGTGAAAAATAAAAGCAAAAGTGGAGTTATTTTTCTCACGTTCTAAAACAGTTTCCATGGCTGGGTTTGGTCTCGGCCTCATACATACTACAGACTCATTTCTACCCTTTACCTGTCCCCTCAGCCCCCTGCAGAGGAGCCTTCAGTGAAGTGTCCCACCCCGCCCCATCCCACCATGCAAGGGGCCCTTTCTCTCCTACCTTCCGGATTCCAGGACCCTACTCTGCTGCCAGCTCTGGCAGCCTGACCTTTCCTTAGGGATTTTTAATTCTTTGAGGGTGATTCAGAAAAGGCTCAAACCTAAACAACCAGTTAGAACATAGACCAATGATAAAATGGTTAGGTGATTTGGCAAAGATTTTAGCACTCACAAACCCGAACAGTGTGAACAGTGTGTGTGTGTGTGTGTGTGTGTGTGTGTGTGTGTGTGTGTGTGTGTGTGTGTGTGAAAGAAAATACCCACAGTGTTCTGCAGGATCTCCACACTCAGAGTGCTGCTGTTCTGGAGGGTGTGACCCCAGGTGTGCTGTGCTTCTACACAATTAGGAGAAACCACATCCATGTGTTCTGTGTGTGAAATGGAAAACGTGTGCAGTGAGGACCCAGACACCTAGCATGTAATGCCCGTTCTTGTTTTATGTTTGGTGAGGGGACACAATGATAAGCATGTGCTTCTGACACAGAGATCTGATTCAGGTAACAGATCACTGGGGAGAAGTGGGGGTGGGGGGGAACGTAGGAGTTTGCTGAGGCTAGTGTGGGCAGTCTAGGGTGGGATTGGCTGAGAAGCTGAATGTCTCCAGAACCAACAGAAGTAAAGAGAGCTCTCTGGCTCCAGAGCTGGCACTCTCTCTGGCTCAGGCTCTGGCTCTGGCTCAGGCTCTGGCTCTCAGCCTCGCTCTCACTCTTGACCTCAGGCTCTTCTCCCTCGAGGATGCCTGGGTGATCGCGCTGCAGCTGCCTGCGTTTCCCAGCAGATGGCATTTTGGATGGGAAGGAACTCCAGGCACAGCCTGGGATGGGGCTGGCCTGGCAGAGGGTGGCAGGTTTATTCTTTGCGTGTTCTAGACAGAACAGGCTCTGATGCAGAAGCCTGCCATTCTTCCAAAATTGTGAAGCTTTTGTATAGTATGTTGTTTTTAGTTTTTAAACTAACCCGATAGAAACAAGATACCTAAAAACAGGGAAAAGCTAGGAGAGCTCAGGTGTTAGAGTTTAGCCTTAATTGATAGGCTTAAGTGATTAAAGCTGTGCCTTGGTAGGCTTAAGTAACTGCTTTTTTTTATATTTCTTTTTTTATAACCTTTATTATGTATTTTTCCATCACCGTTGAGTTCCCTAACTCCTGTCCTTTATTACCAAAACTTTGCCTCTGGAATTTTGGCCTAGACAGTGGCGGCGGGCAGCAGGACCCCAAGTTCCCGTCTTCTCATTGTTTACCTCCTGGTCTAGTCGAGAACAGGGACACTTCATGGTGTTCATGCTCTGCTCTGCTTGAGGACAGAAGGCAAACACAGGCCTTTGGTTTCTCCAGAGTTTGACCCGTTGCAGCAGTGCCCAGAGGTGACGTCCCCAGGGGGCTCAGGGACAGTGGGAGAAGGAGGAGGGAGCAAACTGATGTGTCCCCTCTGGGCCCTGAGATGTGGTTTTGAGATGTGGTCCTTCAGGTGACCTCTGGCTTGGTCCCTCATAGCGCCCCTCCTTTGCTAATTCCATCACTCCTACTTCCCAGGAATGTTGGCATCAGTGAAGTGGGACCACATGACCTTTCTGTTTGTTTTTAATTTGACTTCATTTTTTGAAATAATTGTAGGTTCCCACGTGATTGAAAGAAATAGTGCAGAGAGATCCCAGTACCTCTTATTTAGTTTCCTCCAGTAATAACATCATGCAAAACTGTAGTACAATGTCACAACCAGCACAGTGGCTTTGGTACATCAAGTACAGCCATTCCATCACCCAGGAACACCAGTGTCACCCTCTCATAGGTGTACCCTCTTCTATCCTGTCCCTCCCCTCCCTCCTCTGGCAAGTACTAACCTGTCCTCCATTTCTGTCATTGCGAGAATGTCACATAGATAGAACTAAACTGTATGTAACCTACTGGGATCGGTGTTTTTTCCTGGGCGTGATTCTCTGCAGATCCAGCAGTGTTGTTGTGTGTATTGATTGCTTGTTCCTTTTAATTGCTGAACACAGGTTGTTACACCTTTTACCCACTGAAGGGCATTGATGCTGTTTCAATTTTGGGGCTATAACGAATAACGTTGCCAAGGACATTGGTGGGCAGGATTTTGTGGGAACATACATTTTTATCTCTCTGTCTTAAATGCCCAGGCATGCAATTTCTGGGCTGTGTGATAGTGGCATGCCCGGTTTATTGAAAAAACGCCAAGCTACTCTCCAAAGGGGCTACGCCAGTTTAGGTTTCCACAGGTCCACGTTCCCAGGGTATGCGTGACCCAGTGTCTCCGCGTCCTCCGCAGCACATGGTGCCGTCACCGTCTTAGATTCTAGGCGATCTAATAGGTGCAGAGTGAGTTCTTATTGTAGTTTTACTTTGCATTGACCTAACGGCTAATGATGTTAAACATTCTCCCGTGGGCTTATTTATCACCCATGTGTTCTTTTCAGTGAAATGTCTCTGTGTGTTTTTTCCATCTTCTAATTGGATTGTTATTTTGAGTTTTGAGAGTTTTTAAAATATGTTTTAAATATTAGTCTTTTATTGGATATGTGGGTTGTCAATATTTGCTCCCAGTTAGGAGCTTACCTTATCTTTTTAAATTTTTTTTTAACAGAACGGCTTGCAGAGCAAAAGCTTTCAATTTTGATAAAGTCCAACTTACCACTTTTTCTTTACAGATTGCGCTTTTGGCATCAAATCTACTCTAAGTCTTAAAGATTTTTCTCCTACTTTAGACAAGTTTTATAGTTTTGTAGTTGATACTTAAGTTAGTAATCCATTTTGAATTGATTTTTTTTGGACAAAGTGCAAGGCTTAGGCCTATGTTATTTTTTAATTTTTAAATCTTTTTGCCCGTGGATGTCCAATTGCTGCAGCAGCCTTTGTTGAAAAGACTGTGTTTTCACTGAATTGCTTTGGCACCTTGTTTGAACTGAATCAGACATATTTGTAGGGCCTGTTTCTGGGCCGCAGTTTCTGTCCCATCAGTGCACGTGCCTGTACCTCCACTAACACCACACACTCTTGGTTACTGTCGCTGAGTTTTAAAATATGGTAGAGTTACATGTCTTACACGTTGCTCCCACTTTCTTTTTTATTTCTTTCAAAACTGTTTGAGCTTTTCTAGCTCCTCTCCCCCATATAACTTTTAGAATAATGCTGTTGTATTTATAAAAAAACAATGGGGCTTTTGGTAAGAATTGCCTTAAACCTGAATACCAATTTGGGGTAGGATCAACATTTTACTATGTTGAGTGTGTCCACCCTTGATCTCTTCATTTATTTAGATCTCTTATTTCTCTCATTAGGATTTTGTCATTTTTAACATACAAGCTCTATATATGTTTGTTAGACTTACTAAGTATATTTCATTGTTTAGAGTGATTTTAATTGGTATTATAATTTTAATGTTACGTTCATGTGTTCACTGCTATTATATAGAAATCTGACTGATTTTCGTAGGCTTATCTTATGCTGCAATTTGTTGAACTTACTTACTAATTCTAGATTTTATTTTGAGGATTCCAAGTGGTTTCCTACACAGACAAGCATATTGTGTGTGAACAGGGTCATCTCCCTCTTTCCTTTGTGATCTGGGGTCTTTCACTGCCAAAGCGTCCAGGGTCAACTTCAAGTGCTGTGCTGAGTGCGAGCTGTGGGAATGGCTGTTATCTTCTACCACGTCTGGGGAAAAAGCGTCTAACCTCTAATCATTAAGCACAATGCTAGCTATGAAGTTTTTTCTAGATAGTCTTTATTAAATTGAGAAATATATCCCTATCCCTAGTTTTCTGAGAATTTAAAGAAAACAACACCTTTGAAAATGTCTGGTCAAGTCCGCTTTACCTGCTGTGCTCTGCGTGCTGCGGGTGCCACGCCCTGGCCGTTACTCCAGCCAGCGACGCAAAGGTTCACCCCGTGCTCTCTTCTAAGAGAGTGTTTTAGTTTTAACTTTACATTTAGTTGTTTTTTTCCATTTTGAGTTAAGTTTGTATATGGTGTGAGAAAGGGGTCTAACCTCACACTTTTACATGCGAACATCCAGCGGTCCCAGCATCATTAGTTGAAAAAACCTCTCCTTTCTCCATTGAACTGCTTGGGAATCCTTGCTGAAAATCAATTTTCCATAAACACACGAGTTCATTACATTTGTTCTATGAATGTGAGTGTGTGTGTATGGACTCTCAGTTCTATTCCATTCATCTATATGCCTGTCTTATTACCAATTCCTCACAATCTTAATTACCATAGTTTCTAATGAGTTTTGAAATT
The DNA here is from genome assembly GCA_007922815.1 of Macrotus californicus. Taxonomy (NCBI): domain Eukaryota; kingdom Metazoa; phylum Chordata; class Mammalia; order Chiroptera; family Phyllostomidae; genus Macrotus; species Macrotus californicus. Next base: position 31,681 of record VMDR010003382.1, read on the forward strand.
GAGATATGTAAGTCCTCCAATCTTGTTAGTAGTCTTTTTCAAGATTGTTTTGCTGTTCATTGTCCCTTAAGTTTCCATATGAATTTTAGTATCAGCTTTTCTACTTCTAAAAATCAGACAACTGGGATTTTGATAACAATCGTGTGGAATCTGTAAATCAGTTTGGGGAGTATTGCCATTTTAACAGTATCATATCTTGTAATTCATAAATAAAGGATGTCTTCCCATTTGTCTGCATATTGTTTAATTCATTTCAACAATTTTTATAGTTTTCAGTGTTGACTTCTTACGCTCTATCTTCTTAAATTTATTTCTTAAAATTATTCCCAAGTATTTTATTATTTTGTTGCTTTGTATACGGAATCATTTTCTTAATTTCATTCTCAGATAATTTATTGCTAAGTTATAGAAATAAAATTTATTTTTGTATGCTGATCCTGTATTCCACAACTTTGCTGACCTCATTTATTGGTTCCAATAGTTCTTTACAAGGTTCCTTGGGATTTTTTACATATAAGATTATGTCATTTCTTGATAGAGATGGTTTTACTTCTTTTTCAATCTGCATGCTTTGTATTTATTTTTCTTGCTTATTAGTCTTGGTTAGAACCCTCAATACAACATTGAATAAAAGTGCGGGCAGTCTTGCCTGTCCTGTTCCTAACTCCTGGGGAAAATTTTCATCTGATACTATTGAGCATGTAAAAGCGGGATCTTTCACAGCTGTCCTTTGTCAGGTCACGGAAGTTCTCACGTACCCTTAGTTTACTGAGATTTTGTAATCATGAAAGAATGTTGGATTTTGTCAAATGATTTTTCTGTGTCTATTGGGGTAAGTATGTGGTATTTTCTTTATTCTGTGCTCTGCCTTATATGCCTCAGAATAAGATTTTAGGATCTACACTGCTGTTAGTGAGCGGGGTTGCAAATGTTGTCATAAATATTCCAAGGCTTTCATATCCATATGAGATGCAGTTAGAAGTTGAGGGTCTGAAATATGAATAGTAATGGTACTTGATTTATAGTGTGCAGTGATAAATATAAAGATGTATTTGTCTGAGATTTATTGGGGCATCTGAAGCCTTGTAGAAGGAAAACGATGGGCCCATGTTATCAAATTCCTGTCCACATGCAACTATATCTCAATGTTTATCTCCTAAGCTAGAAGGTATAATTTTTTCCCATGAGAGGTAATCAACTGACTGCCAAATGAATTGTGGAATCTGGCTTATATGTGCCAGTGGGAAGTCGGAGAACAATCATTAAAATAATCTGAAAGGATGTTTCAGAAGATCCTTGAAGCTTGGATATGACAAGAGTGTATAGTAAATGAGAAAAAGATATTGGAGCTTCCTTGGTATAATAGTGAGGAAGGAGTCAGAAGGCCAGGGACTTAGATATGTTAGAACAGAGTTGCTAAGTCATACCTGAGAATATATTTTCTGACCATGCTTCCCTGAAGGGATAGTAGGAGACTTTTTCACTAAGGGAAGAAGGCAGGTAATAGTGAAAGGGGCATTGGAATATTTGAGAAAATGGATGAAGGAGAAACTCTGAAGACCAGTGATTGTGATGAAGAATGTTGCAACAATATTGTGTTTTGCAACATCAGTGAGAATTGTGGGATTCTAGAATGGGATAGTGGAAGTCAGATCTTAAGTTTAGAAGAAAGGCAGATCAGTATGTTTGACGCACAGGGGTTCATGGCAAAGGCTAATAGACGGTCATGTATCTGGGGACCAAATGTATAGTCAGGAGCTTAGAGTATCACTCAGTTTGCATGGTGGTGATGCAGGCTGGGGCCTCCTGCATGGGCGGGCCTGTGGGCAGTGGGGAGCTCTTAGCGCTGTAAACTCCATCTGAGGTCTGTTTTATGCAAACCACATGGCCCATAGTAAAACACAGGCACCTGCCAGAGGTTGACGTGGGCTACTCTTCCCTTTGCTCCTCACATGAGACAGGATGCAGAATGAAGGCCCTGGGCTTATTGTAACTTGGCCTGCTCACAGGGGAGTCTTAGAGGTTGTGAAAAAAGGCAGAAATTACTTTGGTGGTTTCCTTCCTTCCTTCCTTCCTTCCTTCCTCCTTCTTTCCTTCCTTCCTTCCTTCCTTCCTTCCTTCCTTCCTTCCTTCCTTCCTTCCTTCCTTCCTTCCTTCCTTCCTTCTTTCCTTTTAAATCAAATATCTCTTGACAAACTCCAGGACTTAACAAAGAGGACATGCTCCTCTCTCTTTCTACATCATTGGCGATAATCTGGTTGGTGCCATCTGCTGCTTCAAGTCTCTCAGATTTTACAGTGTTTCCCCTCCTTTGTGAAATAAATAAACCTCAGATTGGGTAAAACAAACTGAGTCATCCTCGGATGCTAAGAAAAACCCATGGCTGGAATTCCAGCCAGGACTGGAGCTCCTGGGGGGCCTGGTCACCTGTCCCTGATGCTGTGACAAGAGCCTCTTCTGGCCCCCTCTATGGTGCCCCCAGATGACCTGGACCCATGGGCCCTGCAGACCAGCTTATGGGCCCTGAACACCTTCTCTCTCTCCTGGCCCAGGAAGTCTGCTCTGCTTCTCTGTTATAAATAGTCTCTCAAAATGCAGGGGACCTCAGTACAGAGTTCACCCAGAGTACAAGAAAGAGATTACTGGTTGTCTGTGATTCTCATAGCTATGTAGGGATGTGGTTTTGTAATGTACCAAGTCTCCTAGCACTTTCATGGGCCTTGGCCATTTGTCTCCAGCCTGTCTGTGACCCATGCACTTCAGGATCTAGGACAGGTTTCGGCTGAGCCTTCCTGCCCTCTGGAGAGTTTAAGGCATGCTAAAACAGTAGGAGTGGTCAGAAGTGTTTTTCGGGGGTGAAATTCCATCTGCAGCATTGCAGTATCTCTGTTGAAATAAACCCAGTTGTAATGGGGGGGGGGGGTCTTGCTTAGGGAGGAAAAAATACCATAGAAAAGAGACCTCAATGCAAGAGTTAAAATCAAAGTCCTTCAACTGTGCCCTGAGTGTTGAATGTGAATCTGAGAGCAGACACATCTCTGGTAGTGTGATCTTTCCTCCTGATTCTGACTCTGAGCTTTCATTTTTGTTGCTCGTTTCTTGGTTTCTTTTTCCTCCTCCCCATGATTAAGCTAACCTGGACCAGGAGAAGCCCCAGGCATTGTCAGGTAGCCAGGAAAGGAAGTACTCACTCCTCCTTTCCTGGTCTTTGAGGAGCACAGATCCTGAGGCCAGGCAAGGACAGCACTTCCAACCAGGAGCCTGAACAGCAGTAGCACATCCTGCCCCATGGAAGAGGGTCAGCTTTCACACGTGGCGTGATCGCACGAGGCCTGCTCAGCTCAGAGACCAGGAGCAAAGCCGCAGAGTCTGATAGAGGTAACTGCCATCTTCGGCTCGGTTCACATTCTTCTTGTGTGTGCATGTGAGTGCATGTGTTCATGTGTGTGGCTGTGTGCACCGGCAATTGTCTGTTATACCAGGGAGAGCAGCCCTGGGAAATGTCATGTGAGGGGACCTCTTCTTCCATCCCTCCTTCCCTCGTATCCTCTCTGTATCTCGACACTGGTATTTGAGTGGCGGACCTTTGAAACAAAAGCAATCTTTAACAGACTCAGAAAGGGGTGTAGGAGATTTTTCTTTCTCCTGGATGTGGCAGCTGACAATTCCTGGAGACAGATGGACCCCAGAGCCCCAGGCTCTGAGAGGCTCTGGAGTCAGTGTGAGAGGCTGGCCATGCTGAGGTAGTAGAGGTCTCACACCAGAGGCAGTGAGGGGAAGACTCCCACAGCACCTCTGGTATGGTCCCGCTTGCTTTTGCTTGTACGAGCCATATCTCACCACCTGGGCTGTGGGAACTGAGGGTTCCCTCAGGCCCTCAAGAAGTTGATACTGGTGTGTGCGTGTGTGTGAACGCACACAACCACTCCCAGTTTTGTCACTTTCTAAGGTGTGAAAAGCCTGACAAATCTGCTGCATCATGATTGATGAGCACCTCTAGTCTGTCCAGAACTGTGTTTGGTATTTAGAGCAAAAATATAACAGACACAGTATCCACTCCCAAGGAACTTTTATTCTGGCCTGGGAGAGAGATGTGAAAGGAGTGGAAACTAACATTTAATTAGGAGTCGTGGCACCCATGGCGAAGGAAACAGCAGGGTGCTGAGAGAGAGAAGCACAGGGTAGGTTTAATTTATGTGCCGAGAGTAGGTGACAGGAAAATGGTCTCTCTGAGCATGAATTGTATTCATTTATTTAATCAACACTTAACAAATCCTGCTAAGTTAGGTGTTGAGCAACACACAGTGAATAAAACAGAGCACTCCATGTCTGCGATGAATCCATCATTTCCTGTGAGAAGTGATGGACAACATACTAAAGACATAAGGAAGTGCTAACATGTGCTAACAAGGGATGAGTACCAGTGGGGGAATGTGAACAGGGAGTGATGCCAAGGACTGTGCTTTCCACTGGGCTATGGGGTCAAGCTCTGCTCCACAGTCACTGTGTGTGGTAAGGTTGGAATGAGTACGTAGCAAGCCCCACAGGTACGGGGTGCGGGGCAGGGGGGTGGAGCATGGGAAGAGCCTTCCAGGCTGAACCAAGAGCAACTGCCCTAAGGCAGGGATGTGTTCTATTTTTTCAGTGTGGCTGGAGCTCAGTTAAGTGAGGGGAGAATGGGAAGGAAGAGATGGGAGAGGAGCCTGCGTGCAGGTGCAGGACCTCACCGAGCACCGCGGAGAGGCTGGCTTTGTCCCTGAGTGAGATGAGGAGTCCCTGGAGGGGCAGAGCAGGACAGGGACATGATCTGACTCCAGTTTCACAGGACCTCTGGCTGCTGTGAGACCACGGAGGCTGAAAGAGGCAGAGGTTTATCAGGAGATTTGGGAAGGGAAGGGGACACACCTGTTATGCCCCCATGCTGGACTCAGGCCTGGGACAGGAGAACTGGGATCTCCTCTGAGTCCCACCTTAGGAGACTGGAGGACTTGAATGAACAGCCAAGGACTGAGGAGCCCCGAGTTGTGCCTGTTGGTGACAGGTTGGGGTTGTTACTCTGTGGCTGGGCTGGGTTTCCTAGGGTGGGGAAGCCCATTGACTTTGGAGCCAGAATGCCAGGGCTGATGTCCCAGCTCAGCTGGGCACTGCTGCCCACGTGGCCTGGCATCTTTGGGTCCGGGATACCTCCGTGGTGAATGTGGGTCCCAGCACCTACCTCATTCAACAGGCCTGTTGAGCAAAAGAGAGAATGCTTCAGAAATTTTGAGTGCAGTACAAATCTAAAAGTAAAAGTAAATCTAAATTCTCATTCTCATTTTAGTCCCACTCTCTCAAGCTTCCAGATTGGATAGCATTGGAAACTTTCTCCTTAAAGCTTCTGAACTGAAGGAAAACATTTCCTTTTCCATTAATGCCATCAATTTTTTTCTTGGAATAATTTTAGATTTGCAAAAAGTTGCAAAGTGAATACAGAGACTTTCCATATTCCCTTTACTCAGTTTCCCCGATGTTATATTTTATATAACTATGGCACATTTGCTAAAACTAGAAGGTTAACTCTAGCAAATTACTAGGAACTGAATTCTAGACTTGATTTGCATTTCATTATTTTTCCACCACTGCTATTTCTGATTCTGGTATTCAGCCCAGGATACCGCATTTCATGTTAGAGCGTGTTCTTTGACAGAGACATGTGGGGTCTAGAGAAGAGCGGGGAGGGGCTGATTGATGGTTAGAAGTGTGGAAGATGATCCCAAGGGGTCCAGGTAGAAGCAAATGCTCAACTCCTCTTTTCATGGAGATTAAATTCAAAGGGGACAGGTTTTAACTTCAGCAAGGTATATTTAGTCATAAGTTAGAGAATGAAAAAGTATACATTAAATAAGGGCTGACCAAGGCCCTGGTGGGGAGGGGGGGTGATAATCAAGGCAGCTTGTGAAGTTCCCCGCTTTAGAGCACGTTCGCAGAAGATAACAGATAGTTTCTCTGGGTGCAGAAGGAAAGATCACCCATTGCCCACATCTGACCCATGGATTCCATAAGTGATGGAAGCAAGTGAATAGGACATGCAGAATCATCTAGTAGGTAAGAGGCTTATCTCCATTTATGGTGGGTAAGGAAGGCCTGCACACTGCCTATTCAAAAAGACACGGGCTCAAGCTGGTGAGAAAAATACAGGTAGAAACTGGGCTCTGCACAGATGGGTGCCTGACCTATGGTTTTCTGCGGGCGGAGAAGGGCGTCTGCCCATCTGTGGGCCTTGTCCTGACAGGCTGGGCTCCAGGACAGTGGGGGCAGTGAGCCTCCCACCAGTATTGATTCTGTTCTTCCTGTTGAATAATCTTTCCTTGGGAACTGAGCCTCAGGTTGGAGCTTACAACTGACTTTTTCAAAAGTGTTTTAATGGAAACTCTGCTTTCTGGGGGATTTCTCAAAGGCATAGGCATCAGGGAGCCTCCTTTTTTTTTCTTTTTAAAAGATTTTGTTTATTTATTCTTTTAGAGAGACAGGAAGGGAAAAGGGAAGGAGAAAGAGAAGGAAAGAAACATCAGTGTGTGGTTGCCTCTCATGTGCCCCCCCACTGGGGACCTGGCCTGCAACCCAGGCATGTGCCCTGACTGTGAATCGAACCAGCAACCCTCTGATTTGCAGGCCTGCGTTCAATCCACTGAGCTACGCCAGCCAGGGCCAGGGAGCCTCCTTGTAACTGTTACGTGTCTACATCTTGGAAGCTCATGCGAAGACCCACGTAAGTCCTGACACATGGCCTCTGAGGTGACTTCCTCCCTCAGGTGAAACATGTACTGCACTGGTCAGTGTTGTGAGGGGACCTGCAGAGTCCACCCTCACACAGAGGAGGTGGCAAGGCCAAAGTGCAGTCTGTTCTGGAAGGTGATGCACTCACAGGAACAGCTGGAGGCTAGAAGGATGCACTCACAGTGGCAGGCTCTGGTTCATGTGGTAAGCACAGGATGTTGATTCTTCCGTGGAGTCTCCATTTATTTCACAGAGAGGCACAATTTATTGTTGATCAGGTAGTTCATTTAAGCAATTCCAATAAAGAGTGGAAGATGAATTGAAGGAGATATTGGAGATGACATTTATGAATTGAACAGAGAAAGTTACCCAGATGATTGCTAAGGTATCTCATAACCCGATATTCTATGACTCCATGATTTTTAACTGAAATGACATATGAGCTGAAGTAGGTGATTCACACTTTTGGTGTCCCAGGTTGAGGTCCAAGTAGCACTGGCTTTGAACTAGGAAAAGTCTGTGCCATTAAACAACTCCAGTGTCACTCAGTCCATCCTTCTGCAGAAATATCGCCCATTGACTCATCTTCTTAGCAACAATTAACTGTCCACACGATCCCCTCTGGTGGTTTTCACTCTGCTATGCAGTAGAGCAGCGCACGAATGTTGTTAACCACAGAGAGTGTTTCTCAGCCCCAGAACTACCGAGTCATCATCTCTCAGGTTGGGGCCAAGGATCCGAACCACTGTATTGTGTTCCTGAAACTAATATAATATGGAATGTGAACTGTAATTGGAAATTTTTTTAAAATGTAAATTATATATCTCTACACAAGGTTTAAATGCACCGAGATTGGTAACCCCCCTGCCATCTAAATTCCTTCTTGGGCAATGCCACACCAAGATGCCCTTGAGCCCACTGCCATGATGTGTCTAAACAAGGTCCCAGTGTCCTTCTCCAGCTGCCTGTCACCTCTGATGCCATGGAGCTAATACATGTCACAGGCCTGGTACCAGGGATTCAGTCGGAGGGGAGGTGGCCCGTGAGGCTCAGTGGCTGTGTGTGCCAGAAGCAAAGGGTGCTGGAGCACTGAGCAGGGAACAAAGACAGGGAAACAAAGTGCAGGGTTTAGTTCAGCTTTGGCCTCTGCTTTGTTTAACTTATGCCTGAAAGAAGTGCATGTGCTGTTTTGAATCAAGTTTGAACTGAAGTTGAATTCACAGATTCCTTCTGTCTGGCATCACACTTGTTAAACTGATGGACAGGGATAACCACTCTTTTGAAACGGAAACCCTCTCCTTTATCCCAGTGTGTCTGAGGCTGAGATGTGAGGTACAGTTCAGGGGAGGTGGGGGGCGGAGGCACCTGTTTCAATTTCGGTCTGAAGCCTCATGGAGCAGCAAGCCGGTTTTCCCTCCCACACGTGAAAGTGCAGGGCGCCACAAGACTCGGTCGCAGACGCTGAGGAAACAGCTTCTGGCGAGTGGCAAGCCCACACTGAAAGGCCTCATTGGAAATACTGGAGAAAAACTGCTGTGATGGCCGTCGAGGTGTCAGATTATTCACAGATGGGTCTAGATACACTTTCGGTCCAAGAAGGGGTTGCAGGTGGTTTTTCATGTTTCTTTAATAATAGGGAAACTAAATTCTGCTTTTAACGGTTCATGAGATGAGATTTTTGTCTTATTAAACCTAGAATTTCACATTTCAGTTTATGATACTTCATTTTTTAAAAAAAAAATTTTGTCTAGAGAAGAAATGCTATTTGATGTTTCATTAATATGCATTGTTAAAGAATACGCTTCACACCTTTCCTGTCACACCTGAACACTAGCATAGGAGACTGCATCCAGAACTGTGCTGTCATTCACCCTTGAGGGGGCTCAGGGCCCCACGGATGGGGTGTCACAACCCCAGCCCCTGAGAGGATCCCGGCTCTCCCGCATCTCAGTGCAGAGCTGTGCGGGTGTTCAAAGGCCAGTCCCAGGGTTCCCTTCCCTGCTCCCGAAGAGACGACCTCCCCATGGGCTATGCATTGCACAACCTCCATATCTGTTGGTGCATGCCTGAATGCTGGGACCCTCTCGGGTGGCAGGTCCAGGGTCCAGGGAGGACCCCCGGCCATCTCAGAGACACAGCGAGTGCTGCCTGAGAAGGGGGTAATAACGAGGTGACTTTAAATCTCAGGGATCAAGGGTCTCTATAGAAAGAGCAGGATCTGGGAGCAGAAGTCCTGCGAAGGCTAAGGGTGTGCTTCAACTGAAGACAATAACCCTGGTAACCTCTGTTCTCCTGCAGACTCATCCCCCCACCCTGGTCGGGGGTGAGGGCAGGCTCTGTCACCAGGGAGGCAGGTACAGGCGTGCCCTGCCCAGGGTGCTGGGCCCAGTCCAGGGCAGGCTTGGAACATTCTTTGTGGGATGGGAGGAGGGAGAGGGGCAGTAGCCTGGGGCAGGAAATGGGGTCAGGGCCTCATTGCCAAGGTAGGGAAACCAAGGTCCAGAGAGGCTGAGGTTTGCTCTGGTCACAGAATGGCCCTGGAGTCCAGGCTCCTGACCCTCCCACAGTTCTGTCCCCAACATCATGGGCAGCTCATAAGCCACAGCTTGCCACCCTTCAGGGCCAGCATACCACCCTCCTTTTGCCAAGCCTGGGGACTATTTCATTGCTGTCCCAGTCTCCTTTCATATGCAAGAAAATGTGTTTTGTCCCTTCACTTTCAGTGTGTGCATGTCTTTCCTTTTGAAATGTGTCTTTTACGCAGCACTGTATGGTTCATTTTTAAATCCACACAACCGCCTTGTGTGGTTTGATCGGATCACTTAGCCTAGTTCATTTAAAGTAATTATTGATGCTTATTGCCACTTCACTAGCTGTTTTCTGGTTGTTTCTGTAGTTCTTCTTTGTTCCTTTCTTCTTCTATTGCTCTCTTTCCTTGTGATTTGCTGATTTTCTTCAATGTTCTGTTTGGATTTCTTTCTATTTATTTGCTGTGTGTCTGGTATAGGTTTTTGGTTTGTGGTTGCCATGAGACTCATCACTAATAACGTATGTATATCGCAGTCTACTTTATGTTGATGGTCAAGTTTGAACGCATTCTGGACACACTACACTTTTACTCCCCTCCCATGCATTTCATATTTTTGATGTCATATTTTATATCCTTTGTGCATGTGTGTGCACGTCCCTTAGCCAATTATTATAGATAGAGGTGACTTTACTGCTTTGCCTTTTGACCTTCATACTAGCTTTGTGAGTGAATGATCTACAACCTTTACACAGAGGGATTTTTTTCTTTCGTGTATTTTCTTATTTGTAGTTTTGACCTTGTCTTTGAAAGTTAAAGAGGTCCCTCTAACATTCTTTGTAATGCCAGTTTCATGGTCAACCTTTGACATTTTAATTATGATGTGTTTTGGTGTTGGTCTCTTTGGGTTCATCTTGTTTGGGACTTTCTGTGCTTCCTGGACTTGGATTTCTTTTCTTTTCTTTTATTTCAAGGTTAGGAAAGTTTATAGCCATTATTTCTTCAAATAGGTTTTCTGCTCCTATTTCTCTCTTTTCTTCTGGGACCCATATAATCCAAAGTGAGTGTGCTTTATGTTTTCCCAGTTTCCTTAAACCATCCTCAGTTTTTAAAGTTCCCTTCTCTTTGTTGTTTTGATGGGGTAATTTCCTCTACCATGTCTTTCAGATTGCTGATTTATTTTCTAAGTCACCTAGTCTGCTGTTGATCCCCTCCAGTGTGTTTTTGCTCTGTGGTTGTTTTCTCCAGTCTGGTTGGTTCTTTTATATATTTTGATCACTTTTGTTGAAGTTCTGTCTGTGTTTATCCACTCTCTCCTGACCTTGGTGAGCATCTGGATGACCATTCCATTGCATTCCTCATCTGGTAGACTGCTTAACTCCATGTTATTTCGTTCTTCTATGTGGTTTGTCTTACTCTTTAATTTAGAACATACTTCTTTGTCTCCTTATTTTGCCGGACTCTCTATGTTGGTTTTGTGTATTGGGTGAATCAGTTACATCTCCCGGTTTTGAAGGGGTGGCCTATATAGAAGGGGTCCTGAGTCCTGTGGTGTAATTCCTTCTGGTCGCCAGAACCTAGCACTCTAGAGGTGACTCCAGTGTGGGGTGCCTGTGCCCTCCTGGGGTGGTTGGGCCATGACTGCTGTGGACTCATTGTTTTCTTGGCTTTACCATGACTGTTGTGGGCACACTGGTGTGTGCTGAGTGGCCCCCTGGGCAGGAGCCCCTTTGGACGGTACCAGTTGCAGCCTAGGGTACCAGCTGGGTTTATCAACACTGGGGCTACTTGGTAGGGTGGTGGACTCTGGTGCAGGCTGAGGCTGCCTGCTGGGAGTGGCTGAGACTTCTTAGAAAATTATCATGTTGGAGTTTCTTTTTCCTAAAAAGGCAGAAATAATTTAGAACTTGAAAGCAGCCACCAACATAGCCAATCAGGTAAATTAAACTAGCTTTTGACATTTTATTTGCTCCATTTCTGAGGCATTATACCTGGACCTGGGAGCTCTGATCATTTGTCCTTATTGGATTGCTACCATCCTCTTTATGGGCAAAATATTCAACTTATGTTGGCAGAATCCACAGTGTACTTCCTATCAAGATCCAAAGAGATCCCTCAAAACCTACTTCCAGAACCAGTGAATAATACCACAGAATTAGTGAAAACCCATAATAGAAGATTACAAGTCAGGATCTCATTGTTTCGTGCACTAGTCTCTGTAATGGTCCTGTTTTATCTGTGAGAAAACCCAAGCATTGTGGGTGGAGATTTGTCCAGAACCTTTGAGAAATAAACAACATTATATTCCCTGACACCCTGTTTTTATAACCCTTATACGCTACTAACATCCATCCCATAGAAAGCAAATGCCTTACTATAATTGTTTCATGCAATGCATTCTTTAGTATTCCAGGTGATGAAGCTAGCCAATACCTTTTTGATTTCATTTGGGAAGGAAACAATTCACCTAGACAATAATGATGGGATTTTACTGAGAGTTCTTCTAATTTCTCAAAATCCTGAAGGCTGATGTGGATGATACGAAGTTCATTAGGAGGTTCTACTTTGTTGCAATATGTGGGTGGCTTGCTTTTTTCCCCTTCCTCCTAAGTCTCCTCGCAGGAAGACAGCATTCATTTGCTAAAGCCTTTAGCCTTTAGAAGTTGCCACGAAAAAATTGTAGTTTCCCCAAACTCAGGTTCAATATTTAGGGCATCTGATAGCAGAACAAGGGTTGCAACTAGATCCAGTTAGGCTTCACGGGGTCCTAAACTTCCCCAAACCCAAAAAGCACCACCTGCAAGGTTTTCTGGGCTAGTAGGTTAATATTGAAATTGGATGGTAAATCTCTCTTTTATGGCTGCTGTGTGTTTTACTAAAGCAAAACCATCTTGACCCAGTTCTAAGGGAAGAACAAGATGCATGAGCCCATTTGTCCCCAGACACCGCAAACATCAGATCCCTTTTGTATTTTTGCATGTAAAAAGGAAGAAAATTGGGTCCCTTGGGATAACACTCAAAAACACAAAGGCTGCCATTGACTCATTGGGTATTATAGACAGCAAGTGGACGCTGCCCAAGAGCCAGCATGATGCTGCCCTTTTCATGGGGTCCCCTTTGACGATCTTGGTACTCCACGCAGTAGGAGCCCTCCCAAATTCTTCTCATACTCAACATTTCTTATTGGCCTCCTCACCTTCTATTTTGTTAACTTCTCCTCACACATCTCTCTCATGTTTTGATAGCCTGGTAGTCTTATCCCCTCCATTATTGACAAAACCCCTCGTGACTGCTTAACACTGATCTATCACCACCTGGCCCCTCGTGATGATGCGCAGAAAATCCCTTGAGCAATGTCAGATGCTCATGGTTCCTTATGGTTCTCACTTAAAAGGTGACAGTAGCAAATATTGTGCTAGATGTGCAATATTCTCACCCTTCAATGTAATCAAAGCGGCACCTTTGCCTTTGGCTGCTACAGACCAACAAACCGAACTATGCAGGCTCACAGGGGCCTGCGCCCTAGCTGAAGGCAAAGCCTCCAACGTCTGCACTAGATATGCTTTGGAGTAGCTCCTGGTTTTCGAATGTTGTGCAAGCAACATGGCTTCCTTTCTTCCAGCAGAAAAAAAATTTAAAGGCCCATGTGTTCCATATATTACAAAAGTAGCAACCAGGAATTTTCGGAAGGTATGAAATGATGGTTTAACCATTATCAAGACCCCATGGAATTCTAAACATGGTTCTCTGGAAGCTAAGGGAGTCACTTGCTGACACTCTCACAGGGAATGCTGCCCTGGAAGAACCAGTGGCGGTTAAATCTCTGTTACGGCCCAAAAGGCCATTTCCCCAAATGATAACTTAGGAAAAAATTAGCAAAAGATGTCCAACATTTGGCTCCAGGGAAGAAAACATGATTGGAAATTCAACAATTGTTGTTTTAATAAAAAGTTTTTAATCCTAACTGTTGTATATGCAATAAGGCATTGGTCCACAGACAAAATGATAGCATTCATAAATTAATATTGGTGGGAGAATATTAATAAGGCCACAAAAAGTGGTTACCTCACTTCTCCCACTCATCCAAGCTACAACCTAGGAAAGCCTGTTCACACCGCTCCCAGGTGTTTGCAACTGCCCATTGGACCATCCGAGCTTTGGCGGACAGATTGCGTTTAGCTTTCCCCATCTCGTGGAGACAAATGTATTCTGGTTGTGGTCTCTCTGCTTCTTCTCTAGACTGAAGATTTCACTTGCAGATAGGCTGCTGCCCTCTCTGTGGACAAAGTCCTTTTGGAAGAGATTTTCTCCACCTGGGGAAACCCTCAGAACTCCACAGTCAGAGGGGACCAGCTGCATTGGTCAGGCTCTTTGAGAAGTCGGTGCCATTTGGCCGGTTCACGACACTCACTGCTGACCCTCAGTCTCAGGTGCGGTTAAGTGCACTAACAGCAGCTTCATTAGCACTCAGGCGGTAAAATCTGTAGAGACGCTTCAAATATTCACAGCTTGGCCAAAAGCATTGCTGTGGGTCTTTCTGAATTTTAGATCCACTTCCTTGGGAACCCATAAGCTCAGTCTGTAAGGTGCTCGCAGAGCACTCAATGCACCCAGCTCTGGCATCTCCTGGTCCACAGCTAGAAAAGGAGATACACTTCCACACTGTAAGGGCCTAATCGCTTCTGTGAAAATGAAGCATGTTCCTGGGGAGCACCTTTTCACAGTGCCCTCCAGGGACACAGGGGCCTTGAAGGTTGTTGCTTAATTTTGTTGCCTGGAAATTTCTGTCTACTCATAAAGACACCTCCAGAAACATGCACTTTGATCTCACTGGAAAGGCCCCTATCAGCTTCTGCTAATCAACCCTTGTGCCACCAAACTCCAGGGAACAGACTCCTGGCTTCACATGACACATCTAAATAAAGCACCGAACCCTGACTGGGTGGAGCACCATCTGGTGACCCGAGGTGAAGACTTTCCAAGATTGAAGAAGACAGCACCTAATGAGAAACCGTTCCCAACATGTTCAGACCAGGTTAGCTAGAAAGTTTACAGTTCAGTGATGCGTCTTTCATCCACTATTAACTGACTGGATTGCTATGCAGACTGGTAGTCTCTGAATTTTCCACCTATGGGCTGTATCACTGATAAGACATTCTGTTCCAAACAGTTTCTTCTGAAATGGCAATACTCATTAATGGCTCACTGTTTTACCCTCCACTGGGTCTTCCTGTAGAGCCTGTTGATTCCTTCAGTTCCGAGCGTGCCTTCGCCATCTGCACGCGCAGAGATACGGACTTCAGGTGGGAAATTCCGAGAGATGTTCCCGCTCCGCCTTGGCGCTCCAGTGCGGCTGCCGCAGGGTTTCCGTCTGCGCACTTTCTCTTCGGCATGGAACGTGACACCCAGCAAGTGTCCCTCCTGGCGTGGAGGGACAATAGGCCACGATGTTGGGGAGAACCTGGCTCTTGATCAGTGATGTTATCAGAGAAAGCCTTGATCGAAAAGGAGCGGTGTGAAGCGGAGTAATCAGAAACCTCCCCTCGGTTGAGTTGGGGAGGGCCTGCAGGGGAGCTCTCGCCACTCTTAGTCAATCCCCCCAGCGGGGGAGGGAAGAGAGCACGTCCAACCTCAGCAGGTGGGCGCTGGGGACTCTCCTGCCCTCCAGGAAGCAGGGGGGTCTTCTCCTCACATGGCCCCTCTCAGCCAGTGAAGTGCTGCTACAACTCAGCCACCTAACAGCCACAATGCTTTCCATTCCCAGCGTCCTCCAGTGATCACATTGTTCACCAGCCTCCCTGTCCTTCCCCTCCTCTGCGGAAGGGTGTCCCTCCCCTTTCTTCTCTGGACTTGGGCATGGTTGTCCAGCAGACTGCACGCATGGATTTCCGGGATTTTTTCCCCGAGTAAACCCATGTTGCTAGAGAACTGTCTGGCTGTCAAAAGGTCTGTGTACAGTTGTTGAGGGTGCATGTGAGGGTGTGCATGGGGGGGAGGTGTGCATGTGTGAGGGTGTCTGTATGACAGTGGTATGTGTGGGGGTTGTGTGTAGGAGGCTGTCTGTGTAAGGGTGTGTGTGTGAGGGTGTGTGAGGGTGGGTGTGGTGGTGAGTAGTCTACCCCGGGGGTGCAGGGTAGACTAGGCCAGCCCCTGTACTCAGGAGGCCCCCTTGGTAGCAGGGCAGGAGGACAGAGAACAGCTGTGGTAACACACTGCTGTGAGTGCTCCTTCCGGGAACTGAGCACAGATGACAAAGGGACAGTTGCATCTTAGGAGCAAGGCCAGGACAGCACGTGGGAGAGAAGACACTGACCCAGGTCATGGGCTGAGAAGGGGCCTTGCCAGCCGTTGGTGTTTCAGACTTTCCCGTTCGCAGCACCTTCACATTGTTGTCCAGCTTACAACTCCTGGTGACAAGGGGAGTGGGCATCTTTGTGTTCCCTTGGTGGCATGCATCTTGGGCAGAGACAAGAAGTTGAAGTCCATGCTGTGTCTGGGGAGCAGTAGGCCTCTCAGTACAGCTGGGGGTGCTGAGTAGCTAGAGATGACGCTGACATTACTTACTGGGCCCAGAGTGTGAAGAGGCTGAAAGGTGTTTAGGATTTTCAATTTCAGTTCTCGGGAAATGAGCAGTCCCCCGAGCGGGCTGCTGTGCAAAGTAGGCCCTGGTAATGCAGCCCTGAGGAGCCCCTGTGTCTCTGCCAGGTTACTGAGGGCTCAGGCAAGGAGGAAAGTGAAGCAACTGCAGCTGATGCTCCTAGGGCCCGGGACACACATGTCCATGGCCCCGAGTGAGATCAGCAATCCTGGCATCAGTCAGCCATGGGCCGAAGTCTCCGCCCTGGCAGCCAGAGACGTGGGAGGACAGGCCTCCCAACCTCCTGCCCCCGGGAGAAGGGACACCAGAGTGAAGGCCAGAGGTTAGAGGCTTCCCTGCAAAGTGCACGAACATGATTTCAGGGTAAATTTCTTCCAACAATTATATTTTACTTCAGAGCCATTAAGATAATATTGCTATTTGTTCCATGTCAGTGGTATTGCTGCCTTATTTGCATTATTCTGTGAGTATCTCTGCTCTTGGGCCGAGAAATGCCTGGGTCCTGTTTTTAGAAATGAAATGCTATTTTCAAGGGATGGGCACAAAGCCATCTGCCAAGGGCAGGCCGTCCATCTCTTGCTACCTCCATTCAGGCAGAAGAGTCTTCCTAGGAAACAGATGTCCCCTCCCCGTCTTGGACACCTCCAGGATAGGAACCCACACCCACCTCCATGTGAGGAAGGGACATTTGTTTCCCTGACTCGCCGTCAGACGCGGCAGAGATGGCAGGTGCAGTGCTGAGCATGCTGGGGTGCAAATCCCCCTGAACAACCACAGAAGCTCCACCAGGCACACGCCTCCCAAGCTGGGACCTCAGAGGAGACAGCCTGACTCCTGACTTTGGAGTCAGGTACAGACAGAACTGGGCTCAAATCCTACCTCTGCCCCTTCCTGTGTGACACTGGACAACATACTGTAAAGCCTCTGATCCTTGGTTTCCTCATCTGAAATGTGGAGTTGACAGCTCTGGCTGTGGAGCAAGTGGAATCATAAAGGTTGTAGTACTTTATAAATGTTAAAGCTCACACAAGTGTCAGCTGTTGAAAGGCAGTGTAGCTCAGCATCCCTGTACACTTTGGTAAATTGCTCTGTTTCCTTTGCCACACCTATAAAAGGCACCGTGCTGCCCATGCCCAGGGAAGGGCATCCTGCCCTGCCTCCCCGGGGTGTGGTCATCATACAGCTTCCAGCCCTTAGTGACAGCCTGGGCTGCAGGGAGGCCCCGCCCCTGTGGTCACGGCTTTCCATGGGCAGCCCATCAAAACTAGAGCCACGCGGGGTGTGAGGCCTAATCATCTCGCCCAGTGTGGGCAGCTCTGGAGGGCAACGCTGGCCCCAGAGATCCCCATCAGGTTGGCAAGGCTTTATCAAGGTGCTTTGCAGTCAGGATTCTTCCTCTGTCTGGTCTCTCCCCCACTTTTACAGGTGCGGATCCTCCATAACCATTTTGCACCCTCAACTCCCTCTGCTCAGCATCTGCTTCCGGAGAAGTGTACAGGCTGTGAGGAAAACGCAGCATCAGTGCAGAAGTGATTCTATCAGTGATAGAGACGTGAGTTAGTTCCTACAGATCCCAAGGATTTTGAATTGTATCTGACACATGATGTTACTATTATTATTTGTTGCTATTGATTCTCATGTTGTCCCGTCCTCTGGTTCCTCCAGTCTCTGCAGCAATTACAGGCGTAAAATTCCATGCCCTCCCAGTGGATCACTGGAACCACAGATGTTGCTGCTACCACCTGGAGAGCTGCAGATGTGCCCTCTGCGCAGCTGCTGTGCATTGAGTGTCCACGCCATGCCATGCCATGCTCTGCCCTGCCAGACCCTTAACCCCATCTCTAATCTTCACAATGACCTCATGCGTACATGATGGTACCCCCACTTGACACTTGTGAGGAACCCAGAGCTCAGGGAGGCTCAGTGACTCCCCCATTTTCAAGTTCTAGTAGGTGGCAGAGCTGGGACCCCATGTCACACAACTTTTTCACGTACACATGAACCGATTCCCAGGGTAGGGACTAGTTTACCCAGTGAGTAGAAGAAGCTGGCGTTCCTGACTCCCATCAGCTCAGCAGGCTTTGCGCTGTTCGTGCTGCTTCCTCATGCTCTGGGTTATCTAAATGCTTAAATGAAACAAAATGCAAAGTCAATAACCAATTCCTCTTTTCATTAGAGCTCTTGACTTGCTCCTTTGTGGTTTATCTTGGTCTGTGTCTATAATTCATCACCCTCACCTCTCAAAAGCCCTCGGTTGTTCCAGGGGAAGCTGGTCGATAGCTTGCTTGGTGTGGGGAGGTGCTGGTCACAGAGCCGAGTGGAGAAGACAGCAGGAGGGCTGAGGCTGCCTCCGTCTGCAGGCTGGGTGACCCTTGAGGCTGAGTCCTCTCCAGGGGCTGGAATCCTTGGGCACATTGGCGATATTGAAAAGTGAGGCTGCTAGTGATCCAACTTTGGTTCCTGGTCTCTCAGGTAATCAAGAGTAAAGACCTTGATCATGACAAGACTGGTAGCCTTGCCCTTGTCACGTTCTGTTCGGAAGGGGAACACTAGTGCTCCCCTAGGAGCATTGGTTCTGTTTGGCCCAGGTAGAATTAATCATTCACACAACTTTGGCCTGTGTAGGTTTGCCCTGTCTGGACACTTAGTGGAAATGGCATTACGCACTGTGGACTTTCATGTCTGCCTGCTGCTCTCATCCAGCGTGTTTTTCAGATGAAATCATACTGTGGTATACAGTGGTACTTTGATCAGTTTTATTGCCAAATAGTGTTTCTAGGGCTAATTGCACGTATTTTCTAATTTTCTTTTAGAGTTTTAGAATAGATTTATATAAAAGTTACAAAGATATTATGGAGATTTTTAATATAGCTTCTCCTTTCATCTACATCTCACATTAGTATGGTACACTTGTTACAAGCAATGAACCAGTATTGATATGTCACTGTTAACTAAAACCCATAATTTACCTAATTCCTTAGTTTTTACCTAATGTCCTTTTTCTGTTCCAGGGTCCCATCTGGGATTCCGCATGACATTCAGTCACTAGGTTTCCTTAGTCTCTTCTTGGCTATGACAGTTTCTCAGACTTCCCTCATTTTGGATGAGTGTGACAATTCCGAGGCACTTGCCAGGCTTTGTATAAAAGCCTCTCAGTTGGTATTTGTTGGATGTTTCTCTCACGATCAGATGGGGTTATGGGCCCTGGGGAGGAAGGCTGGATGATGAAGTGTCATTCTCACCATGTCACGTCAAGGGTTCCCACTCTCAGCGTGACAGTGGTTTCAGCAGCACCGCAGGAGGAGGCAGTGTCATCAGGTCTCTCCAACGCCAGGTGCGTATTTTCCCTTCTCTGTGCTAGACTTTTTGGAGAAGAGTTATTATATGCAGCTCACTCCTAAGCAGTGGAGAGTTATGCCTCCCTGAGGGCAAAATATCTCCATAAATTGTTTCAAATTCTTCTGCATGGAGGATTTGTCTCCTCCCTGTTTACTTATTTATTTTAAAATGTGTACACATCACAGTGCTACAAAAGTCATCTGGGTTTTGAGAAGTGCGTAGTGCTATGCTTTCACTGCTTCAGTAGTGGGCACACAGTCACACTGCTCTACAGTGACCCCTGCTTCATCTCTCCATGGACATACAACTATTTTCTTTTTTATTATAATCCAGTACTGCTTGACTTATTTTGTTACTCAGATTACTCTAGCTTTGACCACTAAGGTCTCTTTCCATTGGCTCTGGTTTCCACTTTACATTCCCTTATTGTGTGCGTGTGTGTGTGTGTGTGTGTGTGTGTGTAGTTGAAATCAACCATTTCTCTAAGAAAGACTGGAGTCTTTTATTAGAAAATGGCACTAGAAACCAAATTTGGGTGCAAGGCATGCTCTTTACAATTATGTTATTATTGCTTCTGGGCTCTCTTAATTATCAGAGCAAGAAATGTATGGATGTATACACACATTTATATGCATTTATATTAAGGAAACCTAAATTTATAATGATGCATGTAGCTCTAATCAAGTAACAAACATATTCTAGTCTCATTCTCATGCTTGTCTGTTACCTCTCACCCATCAATGAGAACTAACATCCTACCATCTACCATCCATTTGCTTCTTTTATTGATATATGTGTATGTATCTATACACGCATACACACACATGAGATGAGGTCTATGTGGAAAAAGCCAAGCCATTATTAAAATAATGAGAACGGTTTGTGTGACATCCATGTAACCTGGCAGCAAAGGAGAGCAGACTGGAATGGATATGTGTGAACAATGATGACTTCACTGTACTAGTCAGAGGATTAGTAGACACCAGTCAGTGAGTACGTGTACTGTGTGACTGCCAATCACATTAAAAAAGACTGAGCGAGTAGAGCAATGAACCTGCATTAAATTTTGTGTTAAGCTTGAATATTCTTCTGTGGAAACTGTTTGGATGATTCAGAAGGCCACAGCTACAGGCAACTGGTGACTGGCAGCTTCATCAGGACAGTGCACCCACTCAAGCATCACATGTTGTGTAGGGTTTTTTGGCAAAACATCAAATCACCCAGGTGACTCAGCCCCATTGCAGCCCAGATTTGATACCTTGTGACTTCTGGCTTTTCCCAAAACTAAAATCACCTTTGAAAGAAAAGAGACTTCAGACTGTTGATGAGATTCAGGAAATATGATGGGGAAGCTGATATTGAGTGGGAGAACTGTGTGAGGTCAAAAGTGCCCACTTTGAAGGGGACTGAGGTGTCATTGTCCTTTGTACAATGTTTCTTGTAACTTGTATCTTCTTCAATAAATGCCTCTATTTTTCATGTTACATCGCTGGATATCTTCTGGAAAGACCATATGCACACATACATGTGTACATATGTATATGGTAGTTTCATACCACCATACATTTTATGAGATATTAGCTCATATCCTCATGGAAAACAACTTTATCAACTAAAATAAAGTTCTTACGTACAATTCCATTTTGTTTTTTTTTAGTTTGATAGACCCCACCCAATTCCAAAGTCACTTAGGTTGGTACCTCCCCCATGCAACCCAAATCTCCTTTTTAAAGATTACTTCAAACATTTGTAATATTTATGAGGAGAGACCCAAAACTCCTGATACTATATTCTGGAGGGCAGACCCCTGGTAGTACAGACTTCCCTCACTAGGTGAGTGTTCTGGGAACCCATCTGTATCTGTGCACCAGCTGGCGTTGTTGTGAGAGGCTGCGTTCAGCTTCAGTGAGTTTTTTTGAAGACTCTTTCAACGTGTTTGCCCATTTCATGATGGGTTGATGTGGACTCTGCCCGCAGAATTCGTGTGTTGTGGATATTTATGCTGTGGCTGCAATGAACAATGAACAAATTCACACAGACTAAAGAAATCTAGTGGAGAAAAAGGGATGGCATTGCCACTCTCTAAGTGAGGGAGAGGGCCCCTACCCCTGCCTTGACAGGCTTTTATTGATATTCTAGGTACATTACATCAAGGATGGCCCTCATTTACTATGCACAGGTTCTCTTTAGGTGGTTACCTTTTATAGATAACAAAGGAAAGAATGTTGCTAATTACTTCAGAGAAAAAGGACATATGCAAATGTAAAGGGGAAAAGTGGTTGAACCGGTTACGCTACATCCCTGGGAGGTTTAGCACAGATTGCAGTAAACCTCTGCTGCCTCGATTCCGGGTAAGGGAGTTTTAAGCAATAGCAAGTCTCAAAGCAGCCGAGGTACAATGCAGGCCTGATTCCCCACAGGAAAACCAATCCATGGGTTTGCTTCCTGTGTGCTGACACGCACCTGTCTGTTTTTAGAACAGAGCTGGGCTACATTAGGCCTTCCACGTGGATAGGTTCCGTGTGATGGTGATTTATGAGTGCACCTGCCCACACCATGCTGAGTGTTCAGCAATTTTTTATCAAGAATGGCATGACCTCCATGCCCCACCCTAACTATTCATCCCATTTCACGCTGAGCAATTTTTTCCCCCAAGTGTAAAACGTCCTCAAAGGGAAATGTTTTGCCCGTGTGGAAGAGTTGAAAAACAAATGGCAGATGCACTAAATGGCATCAAAATTGACGAGTTCAAAATGGCTTTGAGCAGTGGAAGAAACATCTCAATAAGTGTATTGCATCAAAGGGAGAGTAGTTTGGAGGTGACCGAAGTTTAAAAATGTGAGAATAAACACAAGGCTTTCTATAAATAAATTTTGGGCTTTCTGGTCTCTTCTCATATAGCCAGATACTTTTTCTACAGTCTGCAGATCCTGTGATGCCTGACTTCCTAACTAATCTTTTAAGTTTGCATATACTAGAGTGTTATAATGTTCTCTGCACTTTGACACAGGTGTAGTGATTTGTATTCACAATTTGGGTATCAAAATACTGCCACTACCTCAAAAGATCCTCAGTGTTTCATGCGTTCAGCCTTCACCCCTCCCTGAACTCCTGGCAACCACTGATCTGTGTACTGATTGGACAGTTTTACGTTTTCCAGAATGGCACATAGCTGACATTATATAGTGTGTAGCCTTTTCAAACTGGCTCCCTTCACCTAGCAATATGCACTCACAGCTCGCCCATGTCTCTATATGTCTTGATAGTTCTTTCTTATTTGTGACTGAGTACTCTTCCACTGTGTGGCTGTATGGGTGTACTCCTGTATGCTAATTCATTCACCTATTAAAGGATGTGCAAGTTGCTTTCTATTTTTGACAATTATTAATCAATCTGCTATACACATTCATGTGCAGGGTTTTTAAAAATTAAATCTATTGGGGTGACGCTGGTTAATAAAATTGCATATGTTTTAAGTGAACATTTCTGTGTATATGCATCTGTATATTGCCTGTGTGTTCACCCAAAGTCAGGTCCTCTGTCAGCGTGTATTCAACTCCTTCACCACCTCACCCCCTTCCTCTTGTAACCACTGTGCCATTGTCTGTGTCCACGAGTTTTTGTTTGCTTTTCCCTGTTTGTCTGTTCTTTCAGTTATACATCCCACATCTGAGTGAAATCACATGGCTCTTGGCTATTTCTGACGTCTTTCGTGTAGCATTATATTCTTAAGATCCATCTATGTTGTCGCAAATGGCAGTATTTTAACTTATGGCCGAGGAGTAGCCCGTTGTACCACGCCTTCTTTATCCAGGCATCTATCGAAGAGCACTTGGGTGGTTTTGCATCTTGGTGATGGTGAATAATGCTGTGATGAACAAAGGGGTGCACACACCTTTGTGAATAAATGTTCTCAACTCTTTTTAGTAGATATGCAGGGGAGGGATTGCTGGGTCACATGGTAACTCTGTTCTTAATTTTTTGAGGAGTTCTCTTTATACTGTTTTCCATAGTGGCTTACATTCCTACCAGCAGTGAATGAGGGTTCCTTTTTCTCCACAGCCTCTCCAACACTTGTTTTACTTGTCTTGTTGCTAACAGCCTTCCTAACAGCTGTGAGGTGGTATCTCATTGTGCTTTTGGTTTGCATGTCCCTAGTAGCTAGTGAGGTTGAGCAGCTTTTTATACAGGGACCAGCCAAAAATGCCCCTTTTTTATTAGAAAATCTTTTGCTACAAAACCATAAGCATGTAATTCTGTAACATAACAATATCATACTCAATATCATATCATATCATATACCACATGACATTTTAGGTGAATTGTTCAGATGAAAACTATAAATTATTATCCATATTATTACCCTGCCAACCACACTCTCAGGCATAACTTCTGCTGAGCCCTGCATATCTGTTGGCCATTTGTATGTCTTCTTAAAAGTAGCATCTGTTCAGGGCCTCTGCTCGTTTTCTAAAATTGGACTGTTTGTTTGTTTACTGTTGACTTGTATGAGTTCTTCGTATATTTTAAGTAGTAACCTCTTATGGGAGGTGTTGTTTACAAGTACCTTCTTCAATTTGGTTGTTGACTTTTTGTTTCGTTGTTGGTTTCTTTAGCTGTGCAGATTTTTAGTTAGATATAGCCCCATTCACTTATTTTTGCGTTTATTTCCCTTGCCTTTGTGGTCAAATTCCTGAAATTCTCTCTAAGACCGAGGTCCATAAGTTTAGTCACTATGTTTTCATCTGTGTGACTTACTGTGTCAGGTCTTATACTTAGGTCTTTTGTTCACTGAGTTAACTTTTGCATATGGGGACAAAAAGTAGTCTAGTTTACTTCTTTTGCATGTGGCTTTCCAGTTTTCCCAGCAGATTAAATGAGGAGGCTTTCTTTTCTCCATTGTGTTTTTAGTTCTTTTGTTTGGCCATAAAAAATTATTTGCCCATATACGTGTGCATTTACTTCTGGGCTCTCAGTGCTGTTCCACTGGTCTGAGATTCTGTTTTTCTGCTAATATGTGGTTTTGATTATTGTCCCTTTGTAGCGGAATTTGAAGTCAGGGTGTGATACCTCCAGGTTCACTCCTTTTCTCAGGATTGCTTTGACTCTTCGGGGGCTTTCGTGGCTCTATGAAAATCTTATGATATTCTGTTTCAGTTCTCTAAAAAAATGCCATTGGGATTTTGGTGGGGATTGTATTCAATCAGTACATGGCTTTGGGTAATATGGCCTTTTTAACAATGTTGATTCTTCTAGTCCATGATCATGAAATACCTTTGCATTTTTTGTGTGTGTTCTTCAAATCTCTCTTAGTCATGCTTTGTAGTTTTCAGTGTGTGGGTCCTTCATGTCCTTTGTTCAGTTATTCCTAAGCACAGTAGTTTATTCTTGTTTATTCTTCAAAAGCAATTGTTTCTTGTGTGTTCTCCTGAGGTCTCATGGTCAGCACACAGGACTGCAGGGCTGCCGTGCATGGTTTTGTGTCCTGCAGCTTCCCTGTGTGTGTTTGTTCTTTGTTTTCTTTTAATTGAGTTTTAAAAGTTCTTCATATATTTTGTATACAAGTCCTTTACTAGATATGTATTCTGGAAATATTTTTTCCCAGTTTGTGGCTTGTCTTTTTTTCTCTTAATATTATCTTTTGTGAAGTAAAAGTTTTTAATTTTAATGAAGTCCAGCTTATCAAACTTTTCTCCCATGAATCACTCTTTTTGAGTTGTAGTTAAACCATCTTTACCAAATCAGGTCATGTAGATTTTCACCTGTTTTCTTTTAGGTAGGGTTTTACAATTTTGCGTTTTACCCTGAGTTCTGTGATAAAGTTTGAGTTACTATTTGTGTAAGATATAAAGTTAATGAAAATATTAATGTAGTGAAAATGTATAACAAACAGTATATCATTTAACCCTTTCTAAGTATGTGATTTAGTAGGCTCATCTTTTCACAATGTGTATAAAATTTTTCAGTACCACTTGTTGAAAAGACTGTCCTTTCTTCATTGAATTGGCTTTGTGCCTTTGTCAAAAATCAGTTGACAACGTGGTTTGGCTCTTTCTCCAGTTCTCTGCTCCATTACTCTATGTGTCTGTTCTTTCTCAAATACCACGATATCATGATTGTCGCAACTTCACAGTAAGTCTTGAAGTTCTGTTTTATTATAATCAGCTTGGACTTTCTCCTCTGGGTATAGGGACCTAATTGTATGAACAATGAGTAATTTTTGTGAAATTGGTGTGTCAGATTCCCTTGGAAAGGTGTGTAAGGCATATTGGAGAAGAGTAAGACTGGGTAGAGAAAGACTACACAGTTCAGGTGCCTGATAAGGTATCCACACTGGTACCAGTGGAATTGGAGAGGAACAGGCAAGGCAGGTAGGGAGGGCTTTCCTTCAAATATTCCAAAAGCACCAGCTAGGAGGCAAAGGAGGTCACACTCACATCCAAATTCTGACACTGGATTCCGCCTTGCCATCCGTCTTGACAGCCTAGTCCCTTGCAAAACTTACCTCTTGACACAGTTTTTGACGTCTAGAGGCACACAGCAAACTTCCTAGACTGATTTCCAGCCCCTATGCCTTACCACTTTATCCTATGAGACTTGAAGCCTGGAAACTCACTCTCTCAGCCTTGTCTGTAGCCAAGGATAGCTATGATGAAACATAACTGACTGTCTTTAAAGGGACATCATTTTCTCGCCACAGAGAGACCTCAGCAGCTGCTGTTTCTTTCCGCCCCCCACAAGCATGAACACGTTCATTTCCACCATGTTTGATACTGTATTTTATGACTAAGACCGTGATGGGAAACTCAAAGTCAAGAGGAACAGACCAGGGAATTGCAACAATCTTGCCCTGACAGCATCAATGAACTCAACCAAAGCCCAGAAGCCAACGACCCTCGGACTTCTAATTGTAGGAGAAAAATAATTCCGTGTTTTTTAGGCCATGTGTGGCCAGCTGTGCTGTTATTGTCTGCTGAAAGCTTCCTAAAACTGCACACCTCCCTCCTCAGTGCCCTCTTCACCGCTGCTCTGAGTGGAGACGCACTGTGGAGGGGCTGCCCACACTGCTGGCCTGGCCCGGCCTTGCCTGCTGGCTTCTGTATCTGTATCACCCAGGGCAGACTCTTCCCAGGTCTTTGGGGACAGTGAGGTGCTTGCAGAGCACAGCGGAGAAGACTTCCACCTCTGTGCGGTGCAATGGGGAGGGACGATCACAGGACAGGGAGGCTCGAGAACTGAAATGTCTTTGGACAGCTCTTCCAGGTGGCCCATGGTCATTTTTCTCATAGTACACACCCAGTAAAAGGGTCTGGGTCATTACAGATAACTAAGTGAAATCTTCTCCTGGAACCATCACTCTTCCTCAACCCTAAGGCCATGTTTCTAAGGCTGGAGAAGGTCCTTCCCCACTCGCAGGGCCTTCCACCTCTCCCCCAGCTCACAGTGCTGGTTGCACAGATCCTCATGCCTGCCTGAGTCTGTCTGAGTTTCTCCCGTGGCATGGATCAAATTTTTCCAAGAATCACCTCATGCCCTTGCACAGCAAAGGATGGGCATAACTACTCAGTGCATCCCTGACCATCACTAAATGGACTTACCCGAATCTCAACTCTGGTCCCTCCAGGACATTTTGCTGGTGATTTACTGCTTGTGCATCTGCTTCCCACTGCAGTCTGTGAGATTCTGGAGCTCAGGGCTCCATCAGATCACTTATCAAATGCTTACTACATACTGGTTAAATAAAACAAAGAATGAAGAAACTTGGTATCTTTCATACATTTATTAAAATGCTTCTGCATGTTCCAGGAATGATGGGAAGGCTGAGCGGTAAGAGCCTGTGGCTTTCAGCAGGGTGCAGGGCAGCCAGGGACAGTAACTTCTGCACAACAGAGTGGCTCACGGAGGAAAGTGAGAGAGAGGACCCACAGAAAAGACATGTGAAAAGGTCTGAAAGACCAAAAATGTAGAATTAGCCACGTAAAAGGAAATCTCTAGAATGCTGACTAGGTGCTGATAGGATTCTCTTCAGAGAAGCAGGAGGTGGCTTTCTCTCTCTCTCTCCCCCTTACTCTCTCTCTAGAAAATCAAAAAATAAAAAAATAGCAGCAGGAGCTGTCAGGCAGGTGTCAGGATAAGAAAGCTCTCGGCCCCCACAGTATCACCAACATCAAGGTGAAGGCTGGAAACCTCTTTTTAACTGCACCCCCAGAGGAAGGGAGGTGGGGGTGTATAAGTAAACCCCCAGATTTATACCATCATACAGGTGCCCCGAGAGGCTGAAAACCTGGTTGCATTGGTTCAGAGCTCAGAACAACAACACAGGTGCTGACTTGTGACCGAGACGGATTTTCTGGTCCCTGGGAAACGTAGCTCCAAGAGAGAGTGAGGTTTCAGCTCTAAGAGAAGAGTTTGGCTCATGCTTTCTCCAGCCCTCGCATCTTCCCCAAGTCACAGACTTGGACAGGCCAACGTATCTGGAAGGGAATAGCATCAGCCCGACTGGCAGAAAGTTCTGGATTTAAGTTCAGATAGCCACATGGCAGTGCAGCGCGTGACCTCCGAAATCAGCCACACTGGCTCGGAATCCGAGGTCTTCCTGTGTTATCTAGGGAAAGTCACTTCTGTTTTCTGTGCCTCAGTTTCTTTGTCTGTTAAAGTGAAGGTTGTATTAGTTTTGACCCCACAGGGTGTTGTCACAGTTACCCAAGGAAGTCCTGCAAAGTGCTTAGTGCTTCCAGCAAGTCCTGAAAAATAGTAACTACTGTCATCATTGTTATAATGTGACCTTGCACAATCACTCACCCTCTCTTACTTTTTTCTTTGTATCCGCAGCAATGATGAACTTGCCTTCCCCGGCAGTTGCTGTGATGGATACACCATCCAGTTCTCCCTCCAATGAATTGCTTCCCCAACAACTTTGGCAACAGCTTTGAGCTGTTAGGCCCCTTAGGGATCTTGTCAGCTGCACTGAGGAGAAGAGGCTCCTCCAGGGTCCTGTCTCATCTCAGTCCACATTCACAACCGAAGGGGATGGGCCTGTATGGCCTTCCCTGCTCAGTCCATCTTGGGACAACTCTGAGGACAGCGTCCCTCCATTCCAGTTGAAGCTGTTGTTGGGCTTCCATGGCAGCTCACATTTTCCCTCTGTCTGTATCTCTTCATGTTCCTTCCCAGGTCTTCATCCCAAAGATATTTCTTCAAAGCATTTTACCTGCCAAATTTTACCTCAGAGCCAGTTGTCTTAGGAACCCAACCAGTGATGCCTAATTTTAGAGAATTGTTGCCAGGATCAGAAACATAAAATATATAGTATTCAGCAATATTGCTGGACAATACGTTTCCTTACCCCCATTCTTTTCAGACATTACAAGTTAAAAATTTTTTTTTTGG
Source organism: Macrotus californicus (assembly GCA_007922815.1). NCBI lineage: Eukaryota > Metazoa > Chordata > Mammalia > Chiroptera > Phyllostomidae > Macrotus > Macrotus californicus. The sequence continues at coordinate 60,291 of VMDR010003382.1, forward strand.
GGGGGGACACCCTCTCCTATGTACTCTATGCCTTCTACCTGAAACATGGCTTATTTGACCAACTTAAATCACAATGATTTCAAAAATGATTTCTTAAGTCAATCTAAATTCATTGAGTTTTAATTTAGGGTAGAGGTTCACAGCCAGAGATGATAAGAGGGACACAGGATCAGCTGGTCTAATGAAATCCGATTATTTCCATCCCCAAGACAAAGTTACAGGTTAAAGTGAAGATCGTGCATCTCCCGGAAATGACTGTTCAGCGCCAGAGCTCCTGCTTTCTTACTCCAGCTTTCTCATCCCCCAGACTGAATGCATGCGTTTATTCATAATTCTAGTGGTTGCTTTTCCAGCAACCTTACTTAATGACATTAGACAAGGCACTAATTTGCATAGGGACTGTTAGGGCCCTTGGCAAAGCAAAGAAACACACATTGTCAAACAGTTACAACAATGTTTCCGATGCTGATAATCAAGATCACTTTCATGTGTGTTGCTTGGGGAAATCTCAGCAAATGAGTCTTGCTCTTAACTTCACACCTGATTTTCTCTGTGGCAAAGAGCTAGGCACATTTAGGCATGTATAAATAATAAAAATAAATGATACTGAAAGGGGGCAAGGCCGTCAACATCATTTAAAATCTCCTCGTCATGTGTTGACAAGTAATCACTGGACTTGGACCAGAAAAGTGACTCCTGAGAGAGAGACAAAGGAAGGGATTTTGTTAGGGATTCATCAGCAGGAACATCAAACAGGTACGCATGAGTTTTGCTTGAGTGACCATTCTTTAGATCAGCTCAAACCCTTGGGAACTTTATTCACCATCTGCCAGAGTAGCTGCAGGTTTATGGATTAAGTAACTTCCCATTTACAGGTAAATACTCTTGGGGGAAAGAAAATTATAATAATATTTATCTTAAGCCTATAAACCGCACCCCCCACCAGAAATGACAGGGAGTGAGACAAAGCAATGCCACGCAGGTAAAAGCAAGTTCATTCTTGATTGAGATATAATACAGAAGTAACTAAGCGAGGGCTATAGAGTGATTTGTAAGGGTATTATGGGTTGAATTCTGCCCTCCAAGGGAAGGTATGATGAAGTTCTAAATCCCAACAAGTCTCACTGTGACCTTATTTGGAGAGAGAGTCTTTTTAGATTTCACCAAATTAAAATAAAGCCATGAGGGTGGGCTCTAATTCAGTGTGACTTGCGTCTTTATAGAGCAGGGTAATTTGGACACAGACATGCACAGAGAGAAGACAGTATGAAGACACATGTGTCTATAAGCCAACGAACACAGAAGTCCCCAGCAGCCAGGGCAGGGGCATGGAACTGTGCCTTCTCCAGAGTCGTTAGAGAGCAGGGCCCTGCCGACGCCTGGTTCCAGACCACTGGGCTCCATGGCGGCGAGGCAACGCTTGTGCCGCCTGCGGGGCTTGGTTACAGCACCTCTAGCAGACTGACGCAGTGGGCTTCGGACGCTCTGTGAGTAGGCTCCACGTCGAAAGTCATTGTTGTTTTACCACTAGATTTAGGAAGTCTGTTTCTCAGTCATTTTTCCATCCAGCTTAAGCTCTAGTACAAACCGTATGCCGAGATCAGTACAGCAAAGAATATGGCAGTGAGTTTTGTGTTATGAGTGGCAGAAAGGCTTCCTAAGAGAAGGGGAGGGGAGCAGGGATGTGGAGGGACTGAGGTGCAGCAAGAGCCAGTGGTGGCGAGGAGGCGGGGAAGGTGACGTGCAATGGTTGCTGTGTGTGGGCCTCTGCTATCCCGTTCCGCATGCCTTCAATACCCTATGTGTTAAGCAACCATTTATCCATTTCACTAGCTCAAAGAGTTGAATAGCATGCCCACTAGCAACTTAATAAAAAGAAACAAAAAACACTTGCATATAGTGGCTAAAACAAATAAAGCTTAGGTTTTTCCAAAACAGAAAACCTCGGGGTAGAAGGATGTTGGCCGCGATCCAGCACTTGGAGGGTCTCCAGACTGATACCCTGTGGGGTGCTGGGTTGTTCTCTTAAGCTTGGTCATAGTACCTCATGTCTGAAATTAAGGCAGGGGAAAGAAATGGTAGCAACAGTTACAATCGTTACTCTTGTTAGAAAAAATTCTTCTTAGAAACCTCTAAAATTACATATATTTTATTTCCTTGAACTGTGTCTCATAGTCACACCTAGAGATCGGTTTGGTGGAAAAAGAGCAGGAGAAAGTGGCACAATGAGAACTCCCGGCTGTGAGTATTATGTTCTGTCTCCCACAAAACCTTATTATGGTGACACTACCAGGCTGCTTTCTGCAGGGATAGCTTCTGTTCTCTAGGACCAGATCCCTGGAAGAAAGCTTTGCTTTCCTGTTAGGTTGCTATGGTATTATGATCGGCTCTCTCTGCATAGAGCTGGTGTGATATAAAGGAACTATGCAATCTCAGGAGACCACTGACCTGGATTTTAGTCCTAATTTTGTCATGAATTTCCAAGTGTTTTTCCTCTATTCCTTGGAGTAAAATTGAAACAATTAAGCCTAATATCTTTTGTCCCACATAATTTTCTGATGCACTCAATAATAATTTGAAAGTTTTGATTGGATTAATAGTGATAATATAACAAAATGCCATTTCCAAAGTGCTTTATAGCTTAAAATTACTTTAAAAAGTACATTATCTCATTTGGGCTCCGTCACAGTCATCATGAAGTGGATATAATGAGGGCCATCCAAGAGTAAAAGTTGCACATGTAATCAAATTTCTGCCCCCTCCAATCATTTTGAAGATTCCAGTGGGGCTATTTAAATATCCCAAAGCTATTTTAAATGCATATCCTTTCTTTATAGCAGAGTTTACAAGTCTATTTATATCCACTGCCTTTCTGCAACTCTCCAGCACCTTCTCACTACAAAGTTTTAGGTAGTAATTGGTTTGATGCCACCGTCCCTGCTCCTTACCTGACCCCTCCCAGTGGACTACATTCAGGGGGACATGCCTCAAAGATCTCCCTGAGAGAGAATTCCCCTGAATGCCACCACATACATCACGTATGTCATGTATGTGGTGACATACATGAGCCAAACGGTCCTGTGTTCTTTTCTGGGAGGGGCAGGCTGCCCTGGGCAGTAAGTTTAGGAGTATGTCGATGAGTGGTTCTAATTATCTGCCTCTTATCAGGAATTATCATTTAACTGACTTCTGGTGACAAATGCCTGAATCCAGAAGACAGAGCTTTCTTCATTCAAATGCCCAGCCCAAACTCAGATGCTTAACTGAGGCTCAGTGAGACTGCTGGTACCCATTCCACCCAGAGAAATGGCTTCTTTCATTTGTGGGAAGAGATGACCACAAGGATGGCTGAAGGGCCCGGAGGGCCGCTGGAAAGGTGACCATGCCAATTCATAGGGGCAGGCTGGAGAGGGGAAGGTGCTGTGGGAGAGGAGACAGGAGACTCCCCACCTTCTCAGCTTCCTGCTCCACTTCACTGTGCAGAGTCTGCTCGTCCTAAGGTAGACAGTGATGTTTGTGAAACTGAGGGACTCGGTGCGTCTTGGCCTTATACCCGGAGAGTTACTGAGTTGCTTTCGGAAGACGGGCTCATCTTGGTTGCTGCCAACATGTCTCTGAGAATGATCGATTCTCTTTTCATTTTAGGGCCTCTCAGCCACCCAAGAATCAATTTTAAATATTGCAAACAAAGCCTCTAACAACCAACTTCCAAGAACATTTCTCCCAGTAGTTCTGCCCTTTAGGAACAGATCAGTTTGCATAGTGCACCCATGAAGATAGAGCATTTTTTGTTATTAAATGTATTCGTATAATGTTGGTTAACAACATGATATAAAACTCAGGTGAACACCTTTATAACACTACATCTGCATACTCTATGGTGTACTCCCCACCTGAAGTCTCTGCTCCTCTGTCGCCCTCTTTCTGACCCCTTTACCCTCTCCCTCCTCTCCCAGTTCACGTTCCCCTCTGATGACCAACATTCTGTTGTCTGTGTCCATGAGATTCTTTGTTCATTTATTGCTTTTTGTTTTATTTCCCACATATGAGTAAAATCATATGGTTCTTGTTATTTTTCATCTGACTTATTTCACTCAAGATAATGTGCTCAAGATTTATCCAGGCTGTTGCAAATGGAAGTATTTCATCTTTTTATGGCTGAGTATATTGCATTGTATACATGTACCACATCTTATTTATCTAATCATCCATCAAAGGATACTTGAGTTGTTTTAATGTCTCGGATATTATAAATAATGCTGCAGTAAACATACAGATATATTTATATTTATAAATATGTGTTTTCATATTTCTGGAGGGGGTGGTAAATAACCAGAAGAGGGATTGCTGGGTCGTATGGTAGCTCTGTTCCTAACTTTTTGAGGAATCTCCACACTGTTTTTTACCATGTGTGCACCAATTTATAATTCCCACAAGCAGTGTACAAGGATTCCCCCTTTGTCCACATCCTCTCCAACACTTCTTATTTTTTTAATATTTTATTTATTTATTCTTAGAGAGAGGGGAAAGGAAGGAGAAAGAGAGAGAGGGAAACATCAATGTGTGGTTGCCTCTCACGTACCACTCACTGGGGACCTGGCCCGCAACCCAGGCATGTGCCCTGACTGGGAATCAAACCGCTGACCCTTTGGTTCGCAGGCCCATGCTCAATCCACTGAGCTACACCAGCCAGGGCTTATTATCTATTATTGGTAATAGCCATTCTAACAAGTATGAGGTGGTATTTCATTGTAGTTTTGATAGCTAGTGATGCTGAGCATTTTTTCATGTATCTGTTGGCCGTCTGTATGTCCTTCCTTGAAAAAACATGTCTATTCAGCTCCTCCGCCCATTTTTGAAGTCAGACTGTTTATTTTATTCTTGTTGAGTTGTACGACTTATTTATATATTTGGATGTTAGCTCTTCATTAAAGGTATCAAGCCTATGTCTTCTCCCGTTTGTTTGGTTGCCTTTCTGTTTTGTCAACGGTGTCTTTTTCAGCGCAGAAGCTTTTTACTTTGATGTCGCTTACGTATTTTTGCTTTTATTTTCCTTGCATTGGGGTCAAGTTCATAAATACCCTCTGAGACAAGATCCATAAATGTAGTGCCTATGTTTTCTGCTGTGTGTATTTTATTGTTTCAAGGCTGTGATCTATTTTGAGGTAGTTTTGTCAGATAGAGCCCTAGTTTTATTGTTTTGCATGTGGCTTGTCAGCTTTCCCACCATTCTTGAAGAGATTTTCCTTCGTCCATTATGATAATGGACGAAGCGGTTGGAAATTAGTTGCCCATATATGTGTAGGTTTATCTCTGGATCCTCAATTCTGTGTCCTTGGCCTGTGTGTCAGTTTTTATGGCAATACAATACTGTTTTGATGACCGGAGCTCTGTGGTATAGTTTGAAGTCAGGGAGTGTGATACCTCCAGCCTTGTTCTTTTCCTCAGGATTGTTTTGATTCTCAAGAATCTTTTGTGTGTCTATGTAACTTTAAGGACTTTGTTTTCCTATTTCTCTGAGAAGTGATGTTGGGATTTTGATAGGAATTGCATTAAATCTATATATTGCTTTAGGTACTATGACCATTGAACACTGTTAATTCACCCAGTCGTTCAACACAGAATATCTTTTCTTTTCTTTATATCTTCTTTAATTTTTTAAACAATGTCTTGTAGTTTTCAGTGTACAGGTCTTTCATTTTTTTGCTAAGTTAGCCCTAGATATTTTATCCTTTCTGTTATGATTGTAAATAACATTGTTCTGTTCATTTCTCTTTTCTCTTTCTGATATTCCTTGTGAGTAGGTAAGAATGCAACAGATTTTTGTACATTAATTTTGTATTGTGAAACTTTACTGTGTTTGTTTATTGTTTCTTATGGGTTTTTTTTTGGTGTGGTCTTTACAGTTTTCTATATAGAGAATCATGTTGTATGAAGATAGTGAGTTTTACTAATTCATTCCCAATTTGGGTAACTTTTTTTCTGTCTGCCCTAGGTAGGACTTACAGCACTATATGGAATAACAGTGGTGAGAGTGAGCATCCTTGTCTTGTTTCTGACCTTAGAAAACAAGTCTTAGCTTTTAACCATTGGGTGTGATGTTAGCTGAGGGTTTTTCATGTATGGCCTTTATTATGTTGAGATATTTTCCTTCTATACCCATTTTACTGAGTGTTTTTTAAATCATAAATGGATGTTGAGTCTTGTCAAATGCCTTTTTTGCATCCGGTGATATGATTGAATATTTTTTATTTTTTATTTTTTAATGTGGTCTAACATATGATTGATTTGCATATGTTGAACTAACCTTGCATACCTGGAATGAACCCCACTTGATCACGATATATTATATTTTTTAAGTGTTGTTGCATTCAATTTGTTAGTGTCTTGTTAAGGTCTTTTATTTATGTTTATCAGAGATATTGGCCTGCCATTCTGTGTGTGTGTGTGTGTGTGTGTGTGTTGACCTTGCCTGCTTTGGGTGTCAGGAAAGGTATTAATTCTTCTCTGAATTACTGGTAGAATTACTGGTGAAACTACCTGGTCTTGTGCTTTTATTTTGGGGGAAGTTTTGATCACTGTTTTAATTTTCTTACTAGTAATGGGTCTATTTAGGTTTTCTGATTCTTTATGTTCAGTTAGGAAGGTAATATATATATCTAAGAGTTGTCCATTTCTTCTAGGGTTATTGAATTTGGTGGCCTGTAACCTTTTACTGAATTCTCGCGGAGTCCTTTGTATTTCTGTTGTATGTGTTGTGATTTCTCTTTTATTACTGATTTTAATTGTCTTTTTTTCAGTGAGTCTAGCTAGAGTTTTGCCAATTTTATTTATACAGGGTAGGACAAAAATAGGTTTATAGTTGTTCATATGGAAAAATAATACAATAACTAATACATAATAATACAAGAATAAACTCTGTGTTTCACTTACTTAGAGCTATAAACCTACTTTTTCCCACCCTGTGTTTTCAAAGAAACTGCCTATGTTTTATTAATTCTTCAGTTGTCTTTTTATTCCCATTTCATTTATTTCTCTTACAATTTTTATTACTTTTTTCTTCTACTGACTTTGGCCTTCATTTATTTTTCCTTTCCTAGTTCTTTAAACTCTAATTTTAAATTGTGTATTTGAGATTTTTCTTGTTTCTTTTTCTTTTTTTGTGGTGAATTATTTATTTGTGTTAGCACTTAAAAGTTAAAAAATGCATTTAACCGGGATAACTGATTGAGCTATGTCGGTCATGGCTTTGCTTTATACGTTGAATTTTTTTTTTTTTGAGGTAGGCCTGTAATGCTACACTCTCCTGTTTGTTCTGCTTGTGCTGCATCCACACGTTTTTTGGTGTGCTGTATTGTCGTTTTTATTTGTTACTATATATCTTTTGATCTTTAACCTCTCTGTGTTTATTTTGTTCTTTTTTACTTTTATTTTTTAGCTTTCTTCTTGTAGTTAATTTCCAGTTTCATACTGTCGTGGTCAGAAAATATACTTGGTATGATGGATTATGTCAATTTTCTTAAATTTATTGAGCCTAGCTTTGTGACCCAACATGTGGCCTGTCCTTGAGATTGTTCCTGTGCCCTTGAGGAGAGTGTGTGGTGTGATGTTTTGGAATGGAAAGTTCTGTAAATATTTATTATGTCCCTGTAGTCTAATGTGTTATTCAAGTCTGCCATTAGATTGCATTTGGTGTCAGTTTTTCCCATTAGATCTGTTAGTAGTTGCTTTATATACTGGTACTCCCAGGTTGGGTGCATATATATTATGTATCCTTGATAGTTGTCCCCTCAATAGTTATTAATGGTCCATCTTTGTTTCTTGTGTGGCTATTCCTACTTTTATCTGGATGCAGTTTGTTTGAATATTATCTTCCACCCCTTCCCTCTGAACCTGTGTTTGTCTTTGGAGTTGAGATGGGTCTTTTGAAGGCAACCTATAGTTGTTTTTTTTTTTTTACCCACCCCCTACTCTGCTTTTTGACTGGTAAAATCAGTCCACTTCCATTCAGGGTAATTGTTGGTGCATGAGGACTTACTAAAACTATTTTAACTTTTGTTTTCTGGTTGCTCTGTATCCCCGTTGTTTCTTTACCCTGGTGCTTCTGTCTGCTATTTTAGTTTGATGGATTTTTTAATGAATTTTTCCCTGTTGTTTTCTATTTTTTCCTTTGTTATGTGTCTCAGCACTAGAGTTTTGCTTTGTGGTTACCATTAGCTTATGTAAGAAAAGCTTCATACCTAAAATAATCCTTTTCTTTTCTGATTCTTCCCATTGCTTCTTTTCTTCATTCACCTTTGTGAGTTAGGTCCTTTTTCTTCTCCACTTTTAAGTACATTCTGTGTGTTTGTTTCAAAACTTCAGAGGTTATGGCCTTTTAAAAAATGTTTCCCCCTTTAATCTTCATGTTGTAACTTAGCATTTAATACCACATTTTGAACGAGAGTTATGATTTCCAGCTTCTGTCCCTTTTTCTTCACCTTACTCAGTTTTGTGTACTTTTATCTTTTTGTTTCAGGGGGAAAGACTTCTTTTAACAGCTCTTGTGATACAGATATTTTGCAGTGATAAATTCCCTAGCTTTTGTTTGTCTGGGGAAGTGTTTATTTCTCCTTTATATCTAAAGGATATATTAGTCTTGGCTAGTGGTTTCTTTTTTTTCAGTATTTTAGGTATTTCGTTACACTCGTTCCTGGCTTGTAGAGTTTCCACGGAAAACTCTGGTGATGATCTGAAGGGGTTTCATTAGTAGGTTAAGGTCTCTCCACCCCCACTCTCTGGATGCCTTCATAATCCTTTCCTTGTCATTAACTTTTGGCAATTTGAATGAAATGTGTCTTGGAGGAAGTCTTTTTACACTGAGATGATTAGATGTCTTGTTACTTCTTGAATCTGGAGGTCAGGCTCTTTCTGCAGTTTGGGAAGTTCTCGTTATTTGTTTGAATGAGTTCTCTGTGCCTTCTTCCCTCCCTTATCCTTATGGTGTACCTATTGTCCTTATGTTGCTCTTTCTAATGGAGTCAGGTAATTTTTTATTACTCCTAGTTTATTATCTTCTTTCTCTTGGGTCATTCTAAGTTCTACCTTTGAGCTCACTAATTTTCACTTCCATCTGGTCTGCTCTGTTTTCAATGCTTTCTAATGCATTTCTTATCTCATTTTTTTGAGTTACTCAGCTTCAGAATTTCTGTTCGGTTCTTTTTTATACATTCAATCTATTTAATAAAATACTCCTTTTTGTTCATTAATTTTCTTCCCAAGCTCATTGAATTGCCTTTCTGAGTTCTCTTTGATCTCATTGTCCTTCTGTCATTTAAATCAGAGGCTAATATGAGTTTGAGTTTGGTTTCTGGAGACTTTTCACTTCCTTTCTGTGCTCCCATTTACCTTGGTTGTTCATGATATTTGATAGATTGTTTCTCTACCTGTACATTTGAGATATTAAACTCTTTTTGTGTTCAGATACTGTTTTGTTCTTAACAATTCAGCAGGTTAATAGGTAGGGTACTTTCTTTTGTTTTCCAATATATGGTGTTATAGTGCAATTACCATATTTTCTCTTACATGCACAACTTGTGCCTCTGGCATCACAGCATAGCGTCACTGCTGTAGATAGGAAAATGTCATGCACCCACTGGGGTGATGAACGTCCCCTCTGTGACTGGTTCGCCTCAATTACAGGGCATCACCACAGTGGTGGGAGGAAGTGCTTTGTACTGGAGTAATGGTTTTGTGTGCTCCCAGGGCTACTTCCTTTTTTCTAATTGTTTCTGTCTCCACTGTTTCTTTTTTTAAATTCTCACCTGAGGATATGTGTATTGATTTTTAGAGAGAGAGGAAGGGAGAATGGGGTGGAGAGAGAGAGAGAGAGAGAGAAACATCAATCAGGTGTCTCCTGTATGCACCCCAACTGGGAATGGAACCTACAACCTAGGTATGTGCCTTGACCAAGAATCGAACCTGTAAACTTTTGGTACACAGGATAACACTCCAACCAACTGAGCCACCTGGCCAGGGCCCCACTATGTTTTTTGAGGCATCTCTACTGCCTCTATGGGGCTGTGGTGGGATGAGAAGGGATGGGATAAATCTACGAGTCTATAGTCCCATTGTACTGTTAAAGGCTTCTCAGCCTTTTCTTACCCTGCTCTGCAAGGATGAGTGCTGCTGGGGAGGCAACTTCAAGATCTGCGGCTCCACCTCCCCTTCTAGTGATGGCTGCCTTTCATGCTGTGGTTTGTAAAATTTTCCCAGCCACTTCTACCAGCACCTTCCATGATGAGGAGGGGAGGAAGGAGATTCTTTTTCTCAGGGGACCACTGTCTCTCTCCCTGTCACAGTCCAGACTGTAGGATGAGGGCTTTAGCCAGACTCCTTCCTCACTACCGCACTCCTTAGGGGCATGGCTGGCACTGAACTGCATCTGCAGCAACTGGTTCTGTTCTTCCTTGTGTTCTTCCTCACCTGCTCTTTCCAATCTTCCCACCTTCAGATGTGTGATATTGTAGTTGTGTTAGTGTGTTGAGCATGGGGTCCCTTGTTGTGTTAGAGTTGTCTGACTTGTTATAAACTTAAGGGGGCAAACGAAGGAGACATCTCAGTCCACCATGATTCTGACCAAGAAAGAGCATTCTGATGAGGATGTCAACATCTCAGAGGCAGAAAGGGACAGCACATAAATGGGGGACCTGAGTAATCTAGATGAAAGGTTTTGTGCAAGGGGAGCCACATGAAGTTCTGGAAGCAGCTGGGGAGGAAGAAAGCAGACCATGCCTAGAACTGATTTTGTGCTTATGGTCCACATACCTGGCACATCCTCACACACCTCTCTGTGCCTGGCTGTGAGAGGGGGAAGGGTTACTTGCAGATAGTTGCTCATGGAAGCCTGAAATTATAGTTAGCGTGAACTGAGAAGGTAATCCTTTCTGGAATCTGAGCTGTCTCAAATTTTTACCAAATCCTTTCATGGCTTTCCCTTTTGCTTCCTCTTCTGAGACTTTAGGAGCTGGGATGACAGTGACCAGATCTGTGAAAAACTGTATGAGGCCAAGAAGAGCCATTTCTATACAAGATCAGTTTCTTTAGGCTTTTTCAGAAATGCTACAATGGGAGGTAGTGTCTAGAGTGCAAATGGAGACAGTTTGAGATGGCCAAGGTACACATACATGCCATCAGTCAAGTTTATTTCCCAGGAACTTAGAGATGGTGGAGGGAGGAAACTTCAAACAATGCTATGACATAAATATTTTACATCATTACATTTTTTGAAAAAAATCAGCAACAAAAATGGTTTAGATAAATGAGTCCTGTATGAAACATATTATTCCACAACAGAGAGGAAAGGAGAGAGTGAGAGAGAAATGTCCATGTGAGAGAGAAGCATCAATTGACTGCCTTCGCATACACACCCTGACCCGGGGAGCAAACCTGCATCCTGATATGTGCCCTGACTGGGAATTGAACCGGCGATTCAATCTACAGGACAATGTTCTAACCAACTGAGCCACACTGGCCAGGGCCTGAGATATGTCTTATTTAATTCACAACACTACCTGTTACAGAAACCTAGTTCGAAAATACAAATTTTCAGTATGGTCCTAGACTTTCTTCTTCATCAGAAGCAAATAACTATCTATTATCTCTGTTTTTCTTTATCCCTTTTCTCCACCCTCTTCTTTCCTCTGGTTTCTCTTCCTTTAGTTTCCCTCCTCTTGAATTCTCTGAATCCCGCCCCCCCCCCCTTCTTGTGCTCTCACTTTCTAACTTCCTATTTTTAGCTGCATAACAGAACTGGGTACAGTGTTTGTATTTTTCGGTCATGCTACAGCTCTGTGTTTGAGTCTAAAGAGAAGAGCTTCTAGAGTTGGAAATAGTTCAAGGATAAGAAAAGGTTAGAAATAAAATTCAAGAGGTTGATTCTTTCAGAAGCTTCTGGGATTTCCCAGTACAGAAGATTCATTATTTTGTGAGATGATAACTGATTGTGTTTGAAGTAGCATCAGAGGGTGATTTAAATTATGTCCATTCCCTGTCAGCAAAAACGTCTCAGGCAGAACCACAACATAAATCAATGTGCAGTGCCGTTATCCAGTTTTCCATTTCGTCTTGGTCACAGAAAATTTAATGGCCGTTAAATATTGGCTTTTTATTTTCTTTCTTTCTTATTAATTTTATTTTTCCTTTTTATTGAATTTATAATTTAGTTAACAAAATGATACAGGTTTCGGGTGCTCAATTCCACAACACATCATCTGTGTACCCAGTGCTGTGTGTTCGCCACCCCAAGTCAGGTCTTCATCTATTACCCCTTCTTGGCCGTGCCCTCCCCTGCCTCCCCCCAGGCCCCACAATCACCACACTGTTGCCCATGTCCACGAGTTTTTTTTGGACTCTAGCTCTCCACCCCTCCCACCCAGCACCCGCAACAGCGGTCAGCCTGCTCTCTGTCTATGAGTCAGTCTGTTACTATTTTGTTTGATAGTTCATTTTGTTCATTAGATTCCACATATGAGTGAAATTATATGGTACGTCTTTTTCTCTGGCTTATTCACACAATGGAATACTACTTGGCCATATATAACAAGGGAATCTTACCCTTTGCAACAGAATAGATGAACCTAGAAAGCATAATTTAATTTTTTAATTACAGTTTACATTCAATATTATTTTATATTAGTTTCAGGTAGACAATATAGTGGTTAGACAATCATGTACTTCACAAAGCAATCCACCTGATACTTTCAATACCCAACTGGCATCATACATAGTTATTAGAATATTATTGACTATTTCCTATGCTGTGTGGATTCACTACTATTTTATATCTACCAATCAAC
>VMDR010003383.1:0-73037 GCA_007922815.1 Macrotus californicus
TTAAAGAGAGAGAGCTCCAAATCAGAAAATTCTTGTTACTTAATCAGCTGCATATGGTACAATAAAAATTGATTACAAAGTATGTTGTAAAATTCAGCAAACTTGCCAAATTGTAAGTCAAGCCCTCTGTGTATATAAGAGGACAAATATAAAAGGTAGGTATCAGCCTTTACCTTTTCAACCACAAAATTACAAATAGATTTTTATGAATCATTTTAGAGCTTTACGGTGATCCATTATCTTTCTTTTTTATCTTAAGAAATCAAAATTTGTTTTGCAAATGCATCCAACACTCTTATACCCTCATCACGACTTCCTGTCTCTTTATCTACTTCGTTAGGAACTGAACTCCCTGGGTTCCTGTGTCACGGGAGTCACTTCCTGCCCTGTGCGGTGTCACCTCACAACCAGTCCTGCTAATGTCTCCTGCTGTAGTTGTAACTCTTGGCTGAACCGGTTCTGACTTCTCCACATTCGTACACCTTAGTTCAGCGAAGGGTTCTTCGATTTCAATACACATACCTGAGCTCTCTCTTAAAGGTAAGGCGGACCTACTGGTTTATGTAGCCAAATCATACAGAGAAATGGATGAAGCTGGGCTCGGGGACACAGGAATTTAAAGCTCTCACCTCATCTCCTCTTTCCGCCCGGAACATCTCTACTCCTTGTTTCTGCACTACACAAGGAAGGTGTCCACAACGAGCAACCCTATTTACATCTTTGTCTCTCTCAACAAGAGAAAAGTAACAGTTCTTTCTCCTAGCTCCAGTTGGGAGAGACCAGTTGGTGTGACTTGGGGCACCAGTGTTCCCCACGGACTAAGCCACATGGCTGGGAGGTGAGAGTCTATGACCGGGCCCACCCCTGGGGTATCTAAAAAAGAGACGCTAGTGCTGACCCAGTCACCAGTGTAATCCCCCGGAACCTCGCAGCCCTATTGCGTGTGACTGATTCAACACCAATAGATTAAACAACAGTACACGTTAATGCCACCAGATTCATCGTCCCTGGAGAGTCAGCAGAGCCTTTACTCATGAGCCCAAGTTTTTGCCATCTTCCCTAAAATGGCAGGAGTCCCATCTCTGCAAGGCTAAGCCTCTGATGCTGGTTCTGATACCTTCCCTTTCTGTAGTAATGTCTCCTTTCTAACGGGTTTCAAACATGGCATCTCTCCCAATCCCACTTCTGCGATTCAGTTCTCACCTTTGTTTCTCAGCCTCATTCTCCCTCTCTTTAATCCTTATCCGAGGATTTTTTTTTTTTTATTGCTTTTGTTAGATAGGAAGGGAGGGAGAAAGAGAAAAAGAAACATCAATGTGAAAGAGAAACATCGTCCTTCATTTCTTTTTTTTTTCTATTACATTTGTCCCAGTTTTTCCTCCTTTGCCCTCCTTTGTCCGGCCCCATTCCCTGCTCCCACAGTCCATCCCCACCCCGTTGTCCATGTTGTTGGGCCATTCATACATGTTCTTTAACTACTCCCTTCCCCTTCTTTCCATCCCCCCTACCCGCTGTCCTCTGCCAGCGGTCAGTCTATTCGCTGTTTGTCTCTGATTCTGTTTTGCTCATTAGTTTATTTTGTTCATTAGATTTCTCTTATAACTGATACCATACGGTATTTGTCTTTCACTGACTGGCTTATTTCACTTAGCATAACAGTCTCCAGTTCCATCCATGCTGTTGCAAAGGGTAGGAATTCCTTTTTTCTTTCTGTTGCATAGAATTCCACTGTGTAGGTGAACCACAGATGGGCACTTAGGCTGTTTCCAACACTTGACTATTGTAAATAGTGCTGCTATGAACATAGGGGTGCCTAAATTCTTTTGAATTGGTGGTTTGGGATTCTTAGGGTATAATCCCAGGAGTGGAATCGCTGAGTCATAAGGCAGTTCCATTTTTAATTTTTTTAAGGAAATTTCAACTGTTTTCCACGGTGGCTGCACCTGTCTGCATTCCCAACAGTGCAGTAAGGTTCCCTTTTCTCCACATCCTCACTAGTACTTGTTGTTTGTTGATTTATTAACGATAGCCATTCTATCAGGGGTGATGTGGTATCTCATTGTGGTTTTCATCTGTGTCTCTCTGATGGCTAGTGATGCTGAGCATTTTTACCTAAGCCTATGGGCCCTCTGGATGTCCTCTTTGGAGAACTGTCTATTCAGATCCTCTGTCCATTTTTTTAAATAAATGTATCATTTTATTATTAAATTTTCAAGAACCTATAAGTACTGAGCACAATTCTTAAAAAGTTATAGCTCCATTATAAGCACTCGATTTCAAACATCAAGTACAGTAAATGAAGTTGTAACACTAAAAGAACACTTTTTAAATAATAATTTCTTAGTTGCACTGACCCAAGGTATACTAAAATATTTCCCCAACCCTAACATCGTTGAAAAATCTATCATCTCTAACACCTGTGGAGCCCTCCATCTTTCCCTGCACCCTGGCACTGTCTATTTTTTTATTGGATTGTTGGTTCTCCCTGGTGTTGAGTCGTGTGAGTTCTTTACATATTTTGGAGATTAAACCCTTGTCTAATGTACCATTGGCAAATACGTTCTCCCGTACACTCAGTTCCCTTTTCATTTTGCTGATGGTTTCTTTAGCCATGCACAAGCTTTTTAATTTGATGTAGCCCCACTTGTTTATTTTTTCCTTTATTTCCCTTGCCCTAGGAGACATATCATCAAAAATACTGCTACACAGAATATCTGAAATTTTACTGCCTATGTTTTCCTCTTGGACTTCTATGGTACCATGACTTACATTTGAGTCTTTTATCCATCTTGAGTTTACTCTGGTGTATTCTTGAGTTGGTGGTCTAGTTACATTTTTTTGCATGTACCATTCCAATTCTCCCACCATTGATCGAAGAGGCTATTTTTACTCCATTGTATGTTTGTAACCCCTTTGTGAAATATTAATTGACCACAGGGACATGGGTTTATGTCTGGGCTCTTTATTCTGTTCCATTGATTTATGTGTCTGTTTTTATGCCAGTACCAGACTGTTTTTATTACAGTGGACTTGTATAGTTTGATATCAGGTACTGTGATCCCTCCAACTTTGTTCCTCTTTCTCAAGATTGCTGCGACTATTCGAGGTCTTTTTTGGTTCCATATAAATTTTTGAAGTATTATTCTAGATCTACAAAATATGCCATTGGTATTTTAATAGGCATTGTGTTGAATAGGCATTGTGTAGATTGGTTTGGGTAGTACGGACATTTTAATGATGTTAATTCTTCCAATCCATGAATAGAGTATGCACTTCCATTTATTTGTATCTTCCTCAATTTCTTTCTTCAGTGTTCCATAGTTTTCCGAGTAAAGATCTTTTACCTCCTTAGTTAAGTTTATTACTAGGTACTTTATTTATTTACTTATTCTTGTTGCTATAGTATACGGGATTTTTTTCTTAGATTTTCTTTCTGATAGTTCATTGTTGGTGTACAAAAATGCCATTGATTTCTGAATATTGACTTTGTATCTCGCTACTTCGCCAAATTCACTTATTAGGTCGAGCAGTGTTTTGGTGGAGTCTATTGGGTTGTCCATGTAGACTATCAATGTCATCTGCAAATGACAGTTTTGCTTCCTCTTTCCCAATTTGGATGCCTTTTATTACTTCTTGTCAGATCACTGTGGCTATAACTTCCAGTACTAAGCTGAATAGGAGTGGTGAGAGCAGACAGTCTTGTCATGTTCCTGATCTTAAGGGGAACACTTAGTTTTTGCCCATTGAGTATAATGTTGGTAGTAGGTTTTTTGTATATGGCCTTTATTATGTTGAGGAATGCTCCCTCTATTCCCACTTTGCTCAGTGTTTTTATCATAAATGGGTGCTGGGTTTATCAAATGCTTTTTCTGCATCTATGGATATAATCATGTGATTTTTGTCTTTTATTTTATGTGATGTATAACATTTATTGATTTGCGAACATTATGCCGTCCTTGCATTCCCAGAATAACCACTTGATCATGGCGTATGATCTTTTTAATGTATTGTTGGGCCTGGTTTGCTAGTATTTTGTTGAGGATTTTCACATCTTTGTTCATCAGAGATACTGGCCTATGATTTTCTTTTTTTGTTGTGTCTTTACCTGGTTTTAGGATTAAGATAATATTGGGCTTGTAAAAAGAGTTTGGGAATCTTCCCTCTTCTTGAGTTTTTTGGAATAGTTTGTGAAGGATCAGTGTTAGTTCTTCTTTGAATGTTTGGTAAAATTTGCCTGTCAAGCCATCTGGTCCAGGGCTTTTGTGCGTTAGTAGTTTTTTGATTCCTGCTTCAATTTTGCTAGTTGTCATGAGGCTTTCTGCTTCTTCCTGGTTCAGTTTTGGAAGACTGTATGTTTCTAGAAATTTATCCATTTTGCCTAGGTTGTCCAATTTCTTGGCCGATAGTTGTTCTTAATAATTTCTTACAATCCTTTGTATTGCTGTGGTATCAGTTGTTACCTCCTCTTTCATTCCTGATTTCATTTGGGTTCTCTCTCTTTTTTTCTTGATGAACCTGGTGAATGGTTTGTCAGTTTTGTTTATCTTTTCAAAGAACCAGCTCCTATATACACTGATCCTTCAAATTGTTCTTTTTGTCTCTATGTCATTTAATTCTGCTCTAATTTTGATTATTTCCTTCCTTCTTCTTGCTCTGGGCTGTCTTTGTTGCTGTTCCTCTTGTTCTTGTAGATGTTGGGTTAGGTTGTTTATTTGAGATTTTTCTATCTTCTTTAGTTAGGACTGTATTGCTATGAACTTCCCTCTCAGGACTGCCTTTGCTGTGTCCCATAGGTTTTGGGTTGTAGTGTGTTCATTTTCATTTGTTTCCAGATACTTTTTGATTTCTTTCTTGAACTCACTGTTGACTCATTGTTTAAAGATTTTATTTATTTATTTTTAGAGAGAGGGGAAGGGAAGGAGAGAGGGAGAGAAACATGTGGTTGCCTCTGGAGCATCCCCTACTGGGGGCCTGGCTGGCAACCCAGCCATGTACACTGACTGGGAATTGAACCAGCAACCCTGTGGTTCACAGGCCCATGCTCAATCTACTGAGCTACACCAGCCAGGGCCCATTCACTATTTAATAACCTGTTATTCAGCCTCCATGTATTTGAATGTTTTTGAGTTTTTTTTCTTGAAGTTGGTTTCTAGTTTCAAGCGGTTGTGATCCAAGAAGATGTTTGATATGATTTCAATTTTCTTGAATTTGTTAAGGCTTGTTTGGTGTCCTACCATGTGGTCTATCTTTGAGAATGATCCATGTAAGTTTGAGAAGAATGTGTATTTTGCTTCCTTGGGACGAAATGTTCTATAAATATCAATTAAAGCCATTTGATCTAGAGAGTTGTTCAATTCTGCAATACTTTTGTTGACTTTTTTTCTGTTTGGAAGATCTACCCATTGTTGACAGTGGGGTGTTAAAATCCCCTACGATGACTGTATTGCTATCTATCTCTTTCTTAAAGTCCTCAAATATTTTCTTTATATATTCAAGTGCACCTATATTGAGTGCATGTATGTTTACAAGGGTTATATATTCCTGTTGGACTACCCCCCTAAGTATTATGTAATGACCTTCTTTGTCTCTTATTATTGTCTTTGTTTTGCTGTCTATTTTGTCAGATATAAGTATTGCTATCCCATTTTTTTTTCATGTCCATTGGCAGGAACATTTTTTTCCATCCCTTTACTTTCAGACTGTGTATATCTTTTGTTCTGAGGTGGGTCTCTTGTAGGCAGCATATATGTAGGTCATGTTTTCTTACCCATTCAGCCACCATATATCTTTTTATTGGAGTGTTTAATCCATTTACATTTAAGGTCATTATTGGTAGGTACTTATTCATTGCCATTTTACTCCCTTTGTACCTTTGTTTCTTTCTCTCTTCATTTCTTCTTCTTAAAACAGTCCCTTTAGCATCTCTTGCAGGACTGGCTTGGTGGAGATAAATTCTTTCAACCTCCTTTTGTCTGGGAAGCTCTTTATTTTGCCTTCCATTTAAATGAGAGCCTTCCTGGATAGGGTAGTCTTGGTTGCAGGTCTTTGCTTTTCATTACTTGGAATACTTACCAACCCCTTCTGGCTTATAGTGTTTCAAGTGAGAAATCAGCAGATTGCCGTATCAGAGCTTCCATGTATGTTACTAGCTGTTTCTCCCTTGCTGACTTTAAGATTCTTTGTCTTCAAATTTTGCCATTTTAATTGTAACTGGGACCCCCTGTGCTTCTTGGACTTGTATGAACTTTTTCCTCACCAAATTAGGGAGGTTTTCTTTCAGTATTTTTTCAAACAGGTTTTCTATCCCTTGCTCCTTTTCTTCTCCTTCTGGCATCCCTATGATGTAAATATTATGTTTCATGTAGTCACAAAGCTCCCTTAGGACTATCCTTGTTCTTTTTGAGTCTTTTCTCATTTTGTTACTCGCTGTGTATTTTCCACCTTGTCGTCCAACTCACTGATTGAATTCTCTGATTTGTCTAGCCTGCTCTTAATTTCTTCTAGTGTGTTCTTCATTTTAGATATTGTATTCTTCATTTCCATCTAGCTCTTGTTCAAGGTTTCTATGTCCTTTTTCATGCTGATGTAGGTCTCACTAAGTTCCTTGTAGTTCTCACTAAGTTTCTTGAGCATCCTTATAACCATTACTTTGAACTCTATGATAAGTTGCTTGCCTCAGTTTCGCTTAGCTCTTTTTCTGGATATTCCTCCTTTTCTTTTGTGTAGGGTCGTTTCTATGTACTCACATTTTAGTTGTCTTTGTGTTTGTTTCTATGTATTAGAATAATTTGCTTTGACTCTCTGTCTTGTGAAGTGGCCTTGTGTGTCTGATCTGAATGCTCTAGGAATGAGCTCTGTATGGGTTATGTAGACTCTCCTGTTGTATTTAGGTCCTGATTATTACTGGCCCATTTGTTGGTGGGAGCTCCCTTCAATCTGGCTGGCTGAGAGGCTCAACCTCCACCACAGGTTGTATGCTGTTGTACAGGTGCTGGCAGAACAAAGCAAAACAACACAAAACAACACCACTGAAACAAGCAACCCCCACCCCCCACTACAGCAATATTAACAAGAGAACAAAGAATAATAAAAGTGAAGAGAGAAATGGAATAGTCGGGAAAGGGAAAAAGAATATGAGAGACCAAAGAAAAGAAAAGTGATTAGGAGAGAAGAAAGGGGAAGAGAGCTACTACTCATAATGAATTAAAAGAGGAAAATGGGGAAAAGGAACACCGTAAAGGTAACAAAAATAATAAGTGGAGAGAAGAAGGAACAGAGGAGTACTCTGAGAGAAGAGTGGACTAGGAGATATGAAAGAAAAATTAGAGCACAAAAATAAAGGAAAAAGAAAAAATAGATAAAAAGTATAAATACAGTGGCTATTGAAAAGAAAAAAATAGCTAAGATAATGAAAAAAGGACCAAGTGGATTTGTCTCAGCACAGTTTAGATCTTGCTTTCTGGTTTCTCTTTGGATATGGCTCTGATGTCTGGGTCTGGTGTAAGCTAATGTCAGGTGCTGTCCATGTCCGGCCCTCAGCTGCCTTTTCGAAGCTACAGGTAATCCACAGTTTGTGGCTGATTCCTCTGGGCTTGGCTGTTCCCAGATGGGACCAGGCTACTCTGAAAAGTTAGTTTTTACCAGCACTGGGTCCAGGGGTGTCAGCAAATGTCCCAAGTCACCACAGGATCCGCCTTTGCCAGTCTCTGCCTGCTGGCCTATTGTCAATCCTAGTCACAGACCAGACTATTTCTGGGTGGGTTTCTGGCAAAAACAAGGGGTTGTGATTCCTGGATCTCCTATGGCACATGCCTTTCAGACTTCAGGGAAGAAGGTGGGTGTGTTCCCCCTTTCTTGAGCCACTAGTCTGAGTCTGTATGGGATTATCTCCCTTGTACTCAGCAGGGTGAAGTCCCTGTTAGGGTTCCTGAGCCCAGACTTTGGGTCTGCTGGATGCTGGGAGGGTGTGTCTGTGGCTCTCCTATGAAGGGGGGAGTACCAATCTGCTTCCCAGTATAGCGTATGGATTGGCTGCACCCTACTGTCAGCCTCTGATGACCCCTGAATCTGTTTATGGTGCTGTCTCCTCAGCAAGGGTTAAGATGCAAGATGGGAGAGAACAAAGGGGAAAAAAAACACAAAACAGAACACCAAGACAGAGCCAAACTGACAACAGAGAGAAAAAAAGGATGTGCTGATTGAGTGAACAGGTTTACAGAGGTTGTGGTGAGGGGATTCCCAGATGGTGGGGGGAGTGGTATTTTACAGGGTAAGGTGATTGATTTTTCCCCGGGAGAGGCCAGCTCTTCTCAAGGAAGATGGTTGTTGTGGAGCCCAGGTATATCGGGGCCTCGAAAATCCCAGAGCTGCTCGCCCAAGGCTCTCCCCAGTGTCTCCTGCTCCAGACTCTCCTCATGTGACTCCAGACTTCACCACCCTCCCTTCGCTGGGGCCCAAGGTGGGTAGCTGCACACACACAATTTGTGCTTTGACCTTTTGAGGGAGGAAACACAAAGATGGTGGGTTAGTCTCCAGTGGTTTTTGTCTCTCCCCAAAGCAGAGAGCCTGCTTATTGGTGAGAGCTTTCCATCTGGCTTAGGGGCTCTGCTTCTACCATGACCTCCTCTGTGTTGAGAGGGCTTCTAGGTATGGATTGAATCCCCAGCCGGGATATGTATAGGAGGGTACCGATCCATGCTTGTGTCTCATACTCATGCCTCTTGCCCTCTCTCCCAAATTAATAGATTATATCCTCTATGCATCATCCTCTTTCAGGCTTCCTGATAGGGTGGGGGAAGGAAGGGATGAGTCCAGCAGCTATATTATAACATGGGGCTGTGGTAGGGGATGCTCCTTCCCTCCAGTAAGTCAGCCTTGGGCTCCCACCACTGAGCTCCCAGGGACGTCTCTGCCACCAGGCTCCTCAGTCAGACTCTGCCCATTTATGATTCCCATGGTTCCCTGGAGTGGGGAGGCAACAGCTTCCCCTCCCCAGTAAGTTCTGTAGTCTCCAGACTCTGGCTCCTGGAGGGGGTACATGGCCGTGCCCAGGGTGGAGGGCACTGAGACAAGTCTGGGCGCCCAGGTGTGGGATCTCCCGAGGCTTCTTCCTGGGTAGGATATTTTAAATTCCTCAAAATGGCTCCCTCCCCAAATCTGCACTGCCAGAGGTGCCGGGCTGGGCAGCAGCAGCTGGTCCACCAGGAACGCCCAGGCTACACTTTCGCATATGCCCACACACTTGTTCACCCATACATGCTCTCACTCACACACAGCTGGATTTTCGAGTTGATTGCCCTGTGGTTCAGCTGCAAGTCTGGTGTGGGCCTGGGAGCAAGTGGACGGAGCTTCCAGCTGCTCTGCTACCACCTTGGAGCCCTAAGCCATTTCTGAGAGATGTTTCTGTAATTCTTATTTCCACTTAATCTGTTTTCTTCAATTCAGGCCATCTAGCTGTCACTCCCACTCCTACTAAAACTGATCACAGTAAATTCATCAGCTTTTTTCAGTGGTAATTCAGGGCCACTTGTCAGTGTTCCTGCATCTCTTCACCTTCCAGCAGCACTGCAAAGACTCTCAAATGTTTTCTTCCTTATTTTCTGCGACACATCACACAGTCTTCTGAATTTTCTCCTATGTCCTTTGGGTAATCCTTCTTACTACTCCCATCTTTCTCATCTTATGTCTTAAGTATGAGTGAACTTAGGGGTTTATCTTCAGCCCATGTGAAGTCTGTGAACTTTAGATCTGTCTGTCAGCTGCACTTGGGTGTTCCCAAAGCACCCCAGACTCAGTGAAGAGGAACCACGGCATAAAGACCTAGTGGAGAAAGTGTCCTTTCAACCTTGGTAAATGGCATCGGTATAAAATATTTAACTTCTGAGCACAGAAACACGGCATATAAAGCACAAGGTAGTTTGTGGTAATATGAAACACTCCAGTCAGAGTCCTCGGATGGCTAGAACTTTTCTAGCAGCTGTTCCATCTTGTACCTGCCTTCTAACGGTCCCAAGAACAAGCTTTTTAGTAACAACGTTTGCCAAAGTATTAAACCTAATTTCCCCTCAGGAAACAAAACAGAGGCTCAGAGCTGAAAGGGGCTTTCAAGCTCGTGAAGCAAATTCTTCCTTTGGTGGATGAGGAGAACGAAGCCCGGGGTGTTAATTAGCTTCTCTCAGGGTCCTGTAGCTGGTTTTCACAGACTCGGACTCCGTAATCACATTTCTTCTAGAAATCACCTGACGGTAACTAACTCCAACTAACTACATTGTTTCCTCCCAAGACCACACTTTACCGCATTGTAAATACACGGCTTAAGACCTGTGTGGAAAGGTAATGAGTCTTGCACCTCTCTTAGAACAGATTCAAATAACGCTGCTCACTGCAATCGTCTAGGCTTAAAAGATGAGCGTTCAACAGAGCCACGGTTGCTAGGACACAGGCTTGAAGTGCCTTTGCTGGTGCGGATGACAGGTTTGCTGCACCGACCCTACTCTCAGTGCACTTATGACCGAAGGTATTTGCCACATAAATGGCTGAAAGTGGAGGTGTAGGCTACATCTCAGGAAAATAATTTGCCCCTAGCTATGGGGGGCGGGGGTTACCTGAGCCAGCTCTAGGAGAACGAGGTTTGTGGGTAGACACTGTCATGGAAGGCGGCCACTTCCCTGGGGCCATGAACTGGCAGTGGGAGATATGTGGAGAAAGGTATAACATCAACCTTCAGGGGCCACAGTAGCCCGTATAAACTAGATGCACGGAGATAATAACCAGCTGTGATAGGCTAAATAATGAATCCCCCAAAGATGGCAAGGTTCCTAAGCCTGGGAACCTGTGAATGTTTCTGTGCATAACATAAAGTTTGCAAATGTGATGAAGTTAATGATCTCGAGACAGGGAGAGCATCTGGGCTGAAGTGGTGTCTATGTAAGAAGGGCAGAGGGAGACAAGACAGAGAGAAGGCAATGCGGAGGTGAACACAGAAATTAGAGTGACTGGACACAAGCCAGGATATGCTGGCAAGCACCAGAATTCCGAAGAGGCAGAACAGATTTTCTTCTAGATACCCTGACTTCAGACTTCTGGCCTCCAAAATTGTAAATGAACACATTTCTGTTGTCTTAAGACACCAAGTTGGTGGTAATTTTGTTACAGCAGCCGGAGAAAACTAATACACCAGGGCATAAATGGAAGACAGACTTCTGAATAAAGAATGAACATACCCTCAAGTTGATTTTCGGAAATATTTCCAAAGTCAGTCCTTAGGTAAAACATAGTCTTTTACTATAGTGGTCTCAACTGAAGGTATGAGGTACACACCAGAACCAGCCAAGAGATTTTTAAAGTATTGATGATTGAGCTCCACCTCAGATGTACTGAATCACATTCTCAGATGAGGAACCTATACCTGAGTATTTCCAAATGCCTACATGACACTCTGATATAAACCCTTGGTGCAAAATTCCCGTTTTACAAATTCACCAATCTTTTCTCTAACCGAAATTCCTGCCACTTAACCAGGAGTTAGACGACAGAGACTAAACAGGACAGAATGAGTCTTCAGACTCAAATGAGAAAGCAAAGTAAATTGCTTAAATTACGGAGATCAAGGTATCTTGGTCTAAACTTACTTTTAACTCTTTGCTCCTCACTTTTGATTGCTTCTTGAGATGATAAAACTCATTTTATTCCAGGCTTAGCAGCGCCCTTGACGGCCCACGCGTGGTTCTCTGAAGTTTCCCCCATGACCACACATTGTATAGCCACGAGTCTCTCTGTCTGTCTCAGCACATTCTGCAGTCTATGAAATTTGTGCATTTTAGTGCAATCATCTTTAAATTCTAATGATTTTTTCCCTCTGTGCCCCTTGAATTTTTATGAAAAGCACAGGGGATAACATAGCTCCCAATTTCCCTCAGCGGAGACTCACAGTGACCGCTGACAGCGAAATTTTACACAGCAAAAATTATGACACCATTAGCACCCTGGCTGCCTTCTTCAAGTGCAATGCTGTTTCCTGCAGGTATCAGATCAAGCACTTTTAAGTATATGCCACTGTGGAAGGGCTATTAGAGGAAGACTGTGTTTGAAAAAGATATTGATGAAAAATTAATGATAAAACCAAATGAATTTCAAATTGGCTAGAAAAACTCAAAATATCTTAAAGCAATGGGCCTTCAATTTTTATGTTCTTTTCTATTCCTTAAAATAATATTGAAACACTGCACTGCCCCCTCATTAAAGAAGGCTTCTCTAAAACCAGTATTTATAATTGACTCTTCATTTGTCCCCTCTAATCCTGCTCATAATCAAAAAAGGTTACGAGTGAAATTTATGCTTTTTTTTAAGTGACAGAAGGCAGTGATCAAACAGAGTTAAAAAGGATAAACAGCCTGAAGCTCTGACCACAAGAGTATTCATAGGTGGATCCACTGTAGGGAGAAGTATACACTACAGATGAGCTTCTGGAAACTGACTCCCTTTAAACTACCTGTGTTCCCATGTCTGCTGGCCAGTTTTCATGCACCCACATTCAAAGAGGTACATTAAATACTGATATATTCACAAGCAACCTCATAGACATTCACCCTAGAAGCTCTCCTTCAGGGTGACAGAAGCATGCTCAATATAAAGTAACTTATTTTGAGTTTTTTCCCCCATATATATAGTCACACCTGTTTTTTGGATGTAAACAGAGTCAAAATTGGTGTCTTGGACAACTCACTTAACCTTGTGTTGTGCCGCAGGTACAGACCCTGCCAGGAATGACAGAAACATCTGACCATGAAGTGCCCGACTCCACTGATTAGAGGCACCAGCACAAATCCGTAACAGGCACTACAAAATTAATTACAAAGCTCTTACCTTACTGAAAGGGACTCTGAGGTATAATTAGCAGGTATAATGCCTCTCATAATAAACATTTTTGAGGACATTCTCTGAGCCAGAGTGGCATCATGCTAGGTGCAGGTGCATCCACCCTGCCTTCAAGGGCCTCTTACGTAAGGATAACAAAAAGTGCCGCTTTGCTTAATGGAGAATTAGTCAGCTAACAGAATTGTCTAACCTTTTACTTCCTACTTACAATGTGCAAGACCCTTCACACACAGTATCTAAGATGTGACATTATATTATGTGCACTTAGAGAAAAATTAAGTAGAACAGAGAACAGACTGAATTTCAGAGTTTGAAGAGGGACAGACATCTGACTGTCACTAACTGGCCTCTTTAAGACAAATTAACTCATTTGCCTGGCTTTTATTTTCTAAATGTGCAAAATGAGAAGGTTACGTACGAGTATCTTTTTAGGCCCCCTTCCAGATTAACATTTTATGATTCTATAGGAAAAGGATCTCGGAAATCACCTGGTCCAACTCTCAGACTAGCTCTTCCCCTAGTCCCTGTGCCCTTTCCCTGTGTTCCCCATTAACTTTTTTGCCATTGCTGCTGATTAGTTAGGATCACTGCCTGCCCTCAAATCCCAGGCATGACTCATATAAATCAACAAAGAAACATTTTAAAATTGCATGTGGATAAGAATGTAAAAGGAAGACAGGGAGAGAAGGAGGGAAGGGGGAGAGAGAAATTGATCTGATTCTCTAAGGGGGAGGAGGTAAATTTGGTAAATTCATCATTACCAAAGGGGGGAAATGCAGCCAAAGGTAATATTGAATAGGCACCCCCGAAGAAGATGTGGTGAGCAGCTCTGAGGTGCACTAAAACCAAACATGTAAGTGAATGGCATGTAACTGCTACTTATTATTTGTACTAAGGTAATACTCCAAACTGCTACTGACATACGCACACCCTTTCCCTCACTTCCTCCGAGGGCAGGTTTGGACAATAAAATGTCACGCATATTTACACAGAGCACATGACTCTTAAAGTGCCTTTTCTCCGCCTCATGCTTGCCTTCCATTTGACTGGCTGCTGTGTCTTAGAAAAAGTTTTTAAATATGCTAGTACAAGTGACATTATTCTAAATGTAAGCAAAACTTAAAATGCTAAATAGCCACTAAGTTCCTTTCTCTTTATTGAAGTATAATTGACATATTATATTAGTTTCAGGTGTCCAACATAATGATCCAATATTTGTACTACATTCCTGCTTAAGAAAAAATTTTAAGTAGAAAGGGTTTTTTCCCTTTGTTAAAGCTGAAAATATACCCCTCAATTTAATAAAAGCCAGAAACGACAAGCACATAGTTAACATCATACTCAACAGTGAAAAGCTGAGAGCTTTTCTTCTAAGATCAGGAACAGGACAAGGATGCCCACTCTTGCCATTTCTTTTCAACATAGTATTGGAAGCACTAGCCAGAGCAATTAGCTAAGAAAAAGAAAAAAATGCATCCAAATCAAAAAGGTAAAAGTAAAAAAGTCACTCTTTTCAGATGATATAAAATTACACGTAGAAAACCCTAAAGTCTCCATCAGAACACAGAGCTAATAAAAAATTCAGTGAATTGGCAGAATGAGATTACAAAATCAATAAACAAAAATCTGTTGGGTCTCTATACACTAATAACAAACTATCATAAAGAGAATTAAGAAAACATCCCATTTACAATTACATCGAAAGGAATACAATAAATTTAACCAAGGAAGTGGAAGGCTTGCACATTGCAAGCTGCGAGACATTAATGAAACTGAAGACAGTACAAATAAATGCAAAGCTGTTCAGTGCTAAGGGATGAGAAGAATTAATATTGTTAAAATAGCTGTAGTACCAAAGCAATCTACAGAATCGATGCAATCTCTATCAAAATTCCAATAGCACTTTTTCCCATTAATATGACCACCAATTCTAAAATTTGTTCGGAACCACAAAAACCCTGCGTAGCCAAAGTAAGTTTGAGAAAGAACAAAGCTAGAAGCATCATGCTCTCTGATTTCAAACTATCCTACAAAGTTGTATTAATCAAAACAATGTCATTCCCATAAAAAGAGAAACAAATCAACAGAACATAATAAAGAGCCCAGAAATAAACCCATTGCATATATGATCAAGTTAATTTATGACAAATTTATCAAGAATATATGGTGGGGAAAGGACAGTCTCTTCAATAAATGGTGCTGAGAAAACTGAACAGCTGCATACAGAAGGATGAAACTTGACCTATATCTTACACTATACCCTAAAATAAACTCAAAATGGATTAAAGACTTGAATATAAGACCTGAAACTATAAAACTCCAAGAAGAAAACATAAGTAGTAAGCTCCTTGACATCAGTCTTGGCTTTAGTCATTAGATTTGAAGTCATTAGATTTCACACCAGAAGCAAAGGCAACAAAAGCAAAAATAAATAAGTGGTACTGCGTTAAATTAAAGAGTGTCTTCATAGCAAAAGAAACCATCAACAAAATAAAGAGGCAACCTACTGAGCAGGAGAAAATATTTGTAAATCATATATCTGATCGGGGTTATAATTCAAAATAAATAAAGAAGTTATATAATTCAACAGAAAAACTACAAACAATCTGATTTAAAAATGGGCAGGGGACTGAATAGATAATTTTTCTAAAGAGGCTCTGAATTGACATTTTCCCAAAGACATCTAAGTGGCCAATAGGCACCTGAAGATGCCTGACATTACTAACAATCAGGAAAATGCAAATCAAAACCAGCATGAGACAGCACCTCACACCGTTAGAATGGCTGTTCTCAATGACACAGGAGACAACAAATGCTGGTGAGGATGTGGACAAAAGGGGGTCCTTGTGCACTGTTGGTGGGAGTGTAAACTGGCGCAGCTACTATAGAAAATGGTATGGAGGTTCCTCAAAATGATTAACTTGAACTACCACATGATCATCCAGCAATTCCATTCTGGGGTATTTATATGAAAACACTAGCTTGAAAATTAGTTATGTTCACTGCAGTATCATTTACTATAGCCAAGATGTGGAAACAACCTAAGGGTCCATGGATGGACGAGTGGATAAAGAAACTGTTATTTACTCACAGGCACACACACATCCACACACAAAGGAATATTATTCAGCCAAAAACAAATGAAATTTTGCCACTTGCAATAACATGGATAGCCCTGGAGAGCATTATGCTAAGTGAAATAAAGCAGACAAAGACAAATACTGTATGATCTCACTTACATGTAACTTTAAAACAAACAAACCACAGAAAAACAATAACAACAAAAAACCCAAGCTCGTACCTATAGAACAGACTGGTGATTGCCAGAGGGTTAAGAGAAATGGGAGAAGGGGGTCAAAAGGTACAACTTCCAGTTATAAAAGAAGCAAGTCCTGGGGAGACACTGCACAGCATGGTGACTACAGTTAACGACACTGTATTGCATACTTGAAAGTTGTTAATTAAGAAAGTAGATCTTAAAAGTCCTCATCACAAGAAAAAAATTTGTTACTATGTAAGATGATGGGTTTATAACTAGATTTACTGTGGTGATCACTTCTCAGAGTCCATAAATGTCAAATCATCATGCTGCACACTTAAAACTTGTATGTTATATGTCAAGGATATCTCAATTAAAAAAACTGTAGGCATATCCTGAGTGGGCTTGAATATCAAATCCAAATGCTTGTCCAACATAGAAAAACAGATGAAGACTCAAACGTCTAAGAAGTAGGTAGGTGACATGAACAAGTAAGGACAGCCGAGGAGAGACTCCAGGGAGTCTGAGACAGCTCCATCTAGAGGGGCAGCTAATACCAGCTGTAGCCTGACTTCAACCAGGTGCGAACACAGATTCATTATTGCAAGCTCTTACTATTTTTCAGACATAGCTAGAAGTACAAACTATTCAAGTCTTCCAATTTTTCAAGTGTATCAGCAAAACCCCAAGCCTCTGTGGGCCAAATAAAACACATCTGTAGTCCAATCGGACCCCAGTTTTGAAACTCCGAGAGTCACTAAATAGGTACAGCAAAACGTCTTGGTTTATGATTTAGAGGCTTAAACTTCTGTATATTTGATGTTTCAGTAGAGGAGATTTCTATGATGTTGTGATGATGATCTAGCCTTTTCTTGATAGCTCATATTCCACTGATGATAATATAGCTATCCATGAGTCCATACACTACGTAAGACTCTGGGCTAAGAGATTTACTTTCACTTAAGTTCATCGAATTCTCCTCACAGCAACTGTAGGAGAGCATTATTATTTCCACTTTAGACATGACATAACTAATACTTATAAAGGTTAAGTATCCTCCCAAGGTCATCAAACAGACCTGGGGGTCTGAAGACAGGTTGATCAAAAGCCAGGCAGTGCTTTAACGGTCCTACTCATGACCCAATACTGCCATATTACATATATGCTTTAAACGAATAAAAATACACATTTACACGATGGAATACTACTCAGCACAAAGAAAGGAGCTCTTGCCCTTTGCAACAGCATGGATGCAACTGGAGAGCATTATGCTAAGTGAAGTAAGCCAGGCGGTGAAAGACAAATACCATATGATCTCACCTATAAGTGGAACCTAATCAACAAAACAAACATGCAAGCAAAATATAACCAGAGACACTGAAATAAAGAACAAATTGACAGTAACCAGAAGGGATGGTGGAAGCAGATAACAGGGGAAAGGAGGGAAGGGATCATCAAGGAACATGTATAAACGACCCGTGGACAAAGCCAAAGAGGGGAAGAATTGAGGGTGGGAGGTGGGGGTGGGTGGGGCAGGGGAAAGTGGTGGTGGGAAAATGGAGACAACTGTACTTGAACAACAATAAAAAGAAAAAAAAGAAATTAATACAAATACAGTGATAAATTTTACAACTTTGATAAATGCTTTGTTGTTGACAAAAAACTTGCTAGAAATTAGAGTTTATATAGTTAAAAACAAACAATGCTTCTTGGGATATATTCCCAGAAGTGGGATTACAAGGTCAAAAGGTAGATCCATTTTTAATTTTTTATGTATCTCCATACTGCTTTCCACAGTAGCTGAGCCAGTCTGCATTCCCACCAACAGTGCAAAAACGGTCTCCCTTTCTCTAGATCCTGACTAGTACTTGTTGATTTATTGATCATAGCCTTTCTGACAGGTATGAGATGGTGTCTCACTGCGGTTTTAATTTGCATTTCTCTGATGATTCGTGACGTTGAACATCTTTTCATATGTCTAGAGGCCACCTGTATGTCTCTATGAAGAAGTGTCTATTCAGGTCCTTTGCCCATTTTTTAATTGGGTTGTTTGTTTTTCTGGTGTTGAGTTTTGTAAGTTCTTTATAAATTTTGGATATTAACCCCTTATCAGATGTATTGGCGAGTACGTTCTCCCATTCTGTGGGTTGTCTTTTTATTTTGTTGATGATTTCCTTTGCTGTGCAAAGACTTTTTTAGTTTGATGTAGTCCCATTTGTTTATTTTTTCTTTTGTCTCCCTTTCCCGGGGAGATATATCTGATAAAATATTGCTACGAGCAATGCCTGAGATTTTGCTGCCTATGTTTTCTTCTAGGATTTTTAGGGTTTCGGGTCTAACATTTAAGTGTTTAATTCATTCTGAGTTTATTCTTGTGTGTGGTATAAGAAGATGGTCTAGTTTCATTTTTCTGCATGAATCTGTCCAATTTTCTCAGCACCATTTATTGAATAGACAATCTTTAGCCCATTGTATGTGCTGCTTCCTCTGTCGAATATTGACTATAGATGACAGCTAAGGGGGGAGAGGGGAGAGAGGAGAAGGGAGAGGGATTGAGCAAAAAGGAAAAAGGACTCCTGGACATGGACAACAGTGGTGTGACTGCTAGGCGGGGGTGGGTGGGGTATAAGGGGGTTAAATGGTTATGGAAAAATACAATAAAAAACATATTAATATTACCATATAAAGACAAATAATGCTATCCATATTCTTTAATTGCTTAGTTTTTAACTTTCTACTATATCAGCTCAAGACTTGTTATTTAATTTATTTAAACATTGTTTTTAGATGGAAAAATAGGCTTGATCCTAAGTTCATATCTAAGAAAACTTATGATCACAGTGTACATGAATCAACAGTCAGTAGTTCCAATTCCCCTTTGATATATCACTGAGCCCTTATAATCTATCTGTTCCCACATGGAACACCTTGCTGAATTCCTATTTATTGTATTAGTCTAATGTACAACCACCACAACAGGTATTTTCTCATAACATGTGCTGACATGTGAAGGGAAAGTATTTTTTGTAACTACAAGACAATAATAAAAATGCATTTTCTGTAACAATATAGTGTATTATACTATAAATATTTATATAGAGTAGTATATTTTTATAGCTAGTATAAGACTATAATTCATGTTTGTAACAAGAATAGTTTAACAGCTGTAACATAACAGTAACAGTATAAATAAATCTCTTAAAACTATTTACTCATTCATTCATCTGTTCAGTCAACAAGTATTTACTGTGTCTCCACTATCAGACTGTCAGGTTGTCAGCTATTGGTAGAGGGTATAGGCTGTAAAAGGCCCGCAGTGAACAATACATACATAGAACTTAGATTTAGTAGGGGGGGAAAGACAATAAAGGAATGAGAAAACAACCAGACAAACATCTTTATCTGTCATTTTCTGGTAGGCTACTGGATAATTGTCACAAGGTCATTAAAATAAGCTAACTCAAAAGAGTAGCTTTAGACTGGATAGTCAAGAAAGCCTCATTGCAAGGAAATTTTGGGACAAGTGACAGGGTGCAGCCATGTGATGATAAAGGAAAAGAGCAGTGAGCAGCCCCTTGGCCTAACTGAGCTTGGGGTGTCTGAGAAACAGAACTCGGCCAGTGTGGCTGGAGTGTGGTGGGCCCGGGATGTGGTGTCATAAGGGCAAAAAGGTAGGCAGGTCAGGTAGGGCTTTTTGACCAGAAAACAAGGGTTTGTTCTGTGTGTGCTGGGCAACCACTGGAGCATTTTAAGCAAGAGAGGGACCTGATGTTCTTGAAGGTCGCCCTGGCTGCTGTGTGCAGCAAGGACTGGAAGACAGCAAGGGGAGCAGCAGCAAGACTGTGGGTATCTGGATGGAGATAAGGTGACCTGGACTGGGGTGATGGCAGTGGCAGATTTGGGGTATATTAGGCTATCTCCTAAATTATGGAAGAAGGGTGGTCCATTTTCACAAAGCTCAAGAACAAATTAAAAACTGGGTAAGAGTGTCTCAACGGTAGCACCAGAGATACATTGCTATCTATAGCAATATTAAAGTCACTTAAAGTCACTTTAGTATTTAAAGTCACTTAAGCTAAAAATGAGGTAGACGTATTAAAATATATTGTTAAAAAGTAAGGTGCAAAACAGCATGTCTGGCATGTTGCCGTGCGTGTGTGCATTCACTTACACAGACAGTTCTGAATGGACGCAGAAGAACCCACTGACCACAACTGCCTTTGTTATGAGGCAACTGGGAGAATGGGGTGGGAAAGAGAATGTTCAGTGTATAATCTTCTCTGTACTATCTGAATGTTTACCACACCATGCATACATTACTTTTTCAACTAAAAATCTGGGTGATACTAGATTTTGAACTCCCTGCACATGTCATGAAGCCTTCTGCCCCCTTTATTTCCCACAATATCTCAAAAACTACCTCGACCCCAGCACGTGCTTTAAAAGCACACTGGTTGAGAAGATGAGGACCTCAGAGACGATGACCCTACTACCACGGTTACAATGGCAGGCAGCAAATGCAGGGAAAAAGCCAAAGGACTGGAAATCAACAGACTTGTATCAAACCCGCCTCTTCCACCAGCTGTGGGATTTTAGATCACTAACACTAACCTACGATTCTCTCTGTAAAGAGGGTATAGCAACACCTGCCTCACAGAATCACGAAGATGAACGAAAGCATCAATATGAAAACTTTTCTGCTGTGTAAAACAAATGTAAAAAAAAGGTACTACTGCTGTTATATGCAGTCTACTCCTGTCCTCCTTAAACTTTACAGAACACTTGAATTTGAACATCCAGAATCTGCCCATTCCACTCCCCTTAGCCAATCAACACCTCATGCCAGACATATGCCAGGTGAGGGGAGAATCACTTATTTTGAATCAAATTGGCAGTTCGGCATCATGGACAAAGCAGGTCAACAACTAACGTTTATTGAGTAGTTAACACGTGCCAGGACCTGTTTCTAGGGTTGAACATGCATCACATCATTTACTCTTCCCCACAACCCATGCATATCATCCCCATTTTAGAGATGCGGAAGATGGGGTGCAGAGAAGTTAAATGTTAGTAAGAGGCAGATCTCAAAAAGGAATCACAGGGCAGTTTGATTGCAAAGCTTTTACATTTTTCATTGACTTTTTATTTTCCTTAAAAAAAAACTTTTCACTTCTTGAGCACACAAGCTAGCCTCTGCTATATAATTCCCCCCCACAATTTAGAAGGATAGGAGTACACCATCTCTGTAGACTATACAGAATATACTCTGTATACTTCAACTAGTATAGTATTCTCTCAAGGATCTCGGAATTTGGCACAAAACTCCAGCCTGGACATCTAACTCTGTTTTTGTTTTTTTAATAGCTCGAGTCCTGTCTATTTCAGAAAAGGCCAGGCTGGATGTCTGACAGGAGAAGGGCCAGCCTCCATACAGCTGACATTTATTGACTGCTACTACATGCTACATGCTGGACTCTGGGCTGACCATGTATGTGCCTTTTAAATTTTAACCTTTTACAACCTGTGAAGTATGATTTTCTCCACTGATGTCAAAGCTGGGGATTAGGCAGACTGTTTACCTGCTGCAGGTTGTAGGTTGCAGGTTGCAAGATCAAATGCAAGATGCCTAGTTGCATGTGTGAAATGACCATAGCAACTTCATCTTGTTGGACAAATTGCACTGACCTTGCTGACTTGCCAGAAGAAGGTATTTGATAGAAAGAACTTTTCAAGGACTGTACAAAATAGCTGTGCTTTTCAAGGACTAGACTGAAAAAAATGTTTCTTTTACAGTAATGGAACAAGATGTTCATGAGAAACCAATGGCTTGTAGAAGATAAATTTCCCCCCAGTCACAATTCTTGGTAAACAACTAATATAACCTGAATGTTCTTTTTTTCCCTTTTTCTTTTAAAAGTCCCTGCACCTAATCCCTGGAGGGGACACTTTTCTGGTTGCTGTTAGAGTCTGTGTTCCCGAATTACAATTCAAGACCCTGAATACATGCTTTTTTTGCCTTGCAGACCAGCCTTCTTTTCTCAGTACACAAATGTGAACCTCAGATAAATCATGAGTAACTTATTTTAAAGCATAAGTATGCCCCAAATTTTGCAAGAGACATATTTGTACTAAACAGTATTTGCTATTTAACTGGGTGTTCTATATTTTTATTTGCTAATTCTGGCAAAACCCTAGCCCGGCGATAGGGCTGTCAGTGGCAACCCTGCAACTCAGATGCAGGGCCATCTGCCTCCAGAGTCCATGTTTTCATTCATCACGTTACACTTTCTTCCTTGTCCTTCCCAAAATGGGCTTGCTGTGACACTGTCAAAACCCTCCGGGGAAGAGGATATGTATCCCAGGTAAAGAGGCTTTTTCAGCGAAGTACAGATGGAAGGATTGCAACATATATCATGAAAGGATCCTCGCCTTCAAACTGACGTGGGCATTAAAAACTGGTGTCCAAAATGATGTAGATGTGATGTAATGTAGCAGTCCTTCGAGTCTGAGAGCTTGGACAAAGTTCATGTAATTAGGTCTTCGTGAATCACCATCTTCTTCCATATGCATTAAGATTAACATCTGAAGTAGTCTTCACCATATGTAACTACTCCCTGACCTGTGCAAGCATGGTGGTTTTCAAATTCATTGCCTTCATAATCACCTCCTGATTTTGCTTTTAATTCTTATACTCTAATCCTCCGGAACTGTAATTTATTGATCAAAACCTGTATGGATTTGGATAGCTGAGCCATGTTTTTGAAAAATATAAGAATAACCAATATTTTCAAAGAAGATTCTGGATTGTACTTGCCGTAATCTCTTAGTCCTTCTTGCTGGTAAACTGTACTTGCTGGGACATGACAGGTACGACACCATAATAAAGGATGCTTCACAATTTTACAACATAAGGAAAACAAATTCAAAGTGACCTTGCAAATTACGTGCAGTAATTTTTAACTACCCAAGAAAAATGATCAATTATATTTAATGATTACGGAGACATGATGATAAAGTTAATGTACACAGTTAAAAATTGTTTGCTGGGCAACATGTGGAGTTCTTTTTATAAATGGCTTGTAGAAACTGATCCCTGGGGGACTGTGACATTTAGAGAGATCGCCAGACACGGCATTTGTTCTCAGGCATTTCCATGCATTAGACAAAGCAATGAAGACAAACCAAATGGGAACAGATTTTATCTAAAGCAATCAATACAGCAAAATTAAATAATCTAATCCAGTGGCTACCAGGCTTTTGAAGTTCATAAAATGGAAAATTTTCAAAAGAGGTTTTAGGAACCTACACAGAATTGTCAGCTTTTCATTTTGCCAAATGAGAAAACAAATTTAAACAAAACAAAACAAACACTATCTACTATCACCATCATTCCATAAAAGTAAGTAATAAAAACAATCTCAAAATAATGTTTTCCGAGAAAGGGCCAGTCTTGCACTAACATCTTCACCACAGCCTGAGCGCTCTGACAGCAACCAGCAGCAGCAGGAGGACACAGCCTAGTCCCATAACTGCCAGAATGTAGAGTTTTAGAAAAGATGGAATTTTTAAAAAGACGTCTTCTCTGTTATTTGGTATTTGCTAAACAAACTTAAGATACACAGACCAGTCTAGTCATTCCAGTTTCATGTGTACCTATATAGGCTATTTTCCTTGCTATTCATTTTTTATTTTTTATCAAAGCAATACATACTATCATTTCATAATAAAAATTACTAAAAGGCTTATAATTAACATGACAGTCCCTTGATTTACCTCTGATTCTTGCTGCCCAGAGATAACCTCTTTCCACTCCCTTTGGGTTTTTCTATTTCAGTATGAACTATTGACTTTCAATGTGAAACTCTGGAAAAATAGCAGTCAGTTCTCTCTCTTTTTTAAAAAATTAAAAAAAAAATTATTTATTTTTACAGAGGGAAAAGGAGGAAGAAAGAGGGAGAGAAACATCAATGTGTGGTTGCCTCTCATGTGGCCCCCAAGGGGGACCTGGCCCACAACCCAGGCACGTGCCCTGACTGGGAATCGAACCAAAGACTCTTTGGTTTGCAGCCCGAGGTCAATCCACTGAGCCACGCCAGCCAGGGCAAGCTCTCTTAACACACTCATGTGCATACACATGCACACACACACACACACCCCACTCACTCTTGCTCTCTCTTTCCTCTCCTCCACTCCCAATCCTTCCACTAAAATAATATCGCAATCACAATTTGGAGGTACACCATTTTTAAGTGTCTACATTACGATGGCTGTAGGTATCAACTGCTCCTGAGCTGTGTGCTCATTCTGCTACATTTGCTTTTCATGAACTTTTTGTTTCCCCTGGGGTGGACCATCACTTCGTTTTGTTGTTGTTTACTTCATTTTCTAAGGGTCTATCTCTAATTCATCTCCACACTGTCCACCAGAACTGGAAATCTCTCCACATGGTCTAGCACATCTCTTATTCTCTCAGTGACATTGTTGGAAGCACCCTTGGAACCCTCTATTCTCCCACTATTTCCTGCAGTGCTGCTGTCCTAGGGCTTCCCTTTACCATCATCCTGGGGATTCCCTCTGCCTCTGAATATTCCATTTCCTGTTTCTGCATATCATGCTTTCTCCAAGCAACGGAGGAAAGGTATCTGGGCAAGGACAGAGGGAAGAGGCTGCCTGTTGTGAAATGCATGTACATCTTACTCAGTCCTGCTATTTTCAATGTGGGAATCTCACTAGGGCCTGGACTGAGCCTGATTTGCTAAGTCAAAAGTTTCTGGGGTGATCTCCCCAGAGAGGAGTTACAGAGGACATGGGGATTGTGGTCTTTTGGATGTACAAAGTAGGAGAGGCCACGGGGAGGGTCCACAGTTACTAATTTTAGAAGTGTTAAAGGGATCTTTCTGTTTTGACCCACTGCCCTCAGAGGCAGCTGGTGCCTCCGTTCCTAGGCCTTTCTAGTGTTCTGTGGGGAAGAACCAGCCCCTTCTTTCCTTGGTTTTGAGGTCTGCAGACACTTGGGTTTCAGCTTTCTCTGGGGTGCTGAAATAGCTAACAAATCTACATGCTTTCCATCTTTCAAACTTTTTAGACATCTTGAGGGCATCCTATCTTGTTTTCTGTGTTCTTCAATATCTGAGTTCTACTGTTGTTTGGGTGTGTTTTCATAGGCATAGAGATAACAGTGTACCGTTACCCTAACCTTTGAGAGTTATGCTTTGGCAGCATACAAATATCACTTAGTCATGGTCTCAGGGATCAGAGCAGAGAGTTAATGAGGCACACAAAAATCCCCTAAAACCACTGCCCAATCTAACAGACGTGTTCTGGAGAGCCTTTCTATCTTACCTGTTGTTTTTTTTTTTTTAAGTGTTCTGAGGAAGAGAACTGTCATAAACCAGGACATGGCTGGCACTTTATCATCCCTTTAACTAACAATAAAAAGCTTTTTTCCCCTCCAAGTACTTTTCTGTATCTTTCTGCCTAGAAGGTCTAGTTAGTTAACCAGACCCCAACCCTGCCAGTTTACTTATGCTGGATTAGAAGAGAACTCTTAATAAAAAGCTGGATAGAAATTAAACCCCCTGTCATGAGCTGCTGGGGCTCCAGAGGCTAGAGAAGGCCCTAAGGCTTGCTGTAAACCCCTCATCATGCCCCGGAGGGCTTCTCGGTTGTAGATGTAAAGCCGACCCTACCAAATTGTACCTCGGTGCAAGAAGTGGACGATTATGTCTGGAATGGATTTATAAACTCATCTGGTTTGCAGGCATACCTCTGAGATATTGCAGGTGCGGTTCTAGACCACCACATGAAAGCAAGTTGTAATTTTTTTTGCTGGTGGTGGGTCTTGCCTTCACTTTCTAAAAACTCAGCATCTATAAAGCACAAAAAAGTGAAGTGCAATAAAATGAGGTGTGCCTGTAGCAGAATCATAGAAAAACCTGGCTCCTCAGACTTGAATCTGCTGGTAAGAAGTACACTGATGTCTCTAGCTGCCTTGGGTATTGCCTCACGTTCTAACGTTTAACTGCAGGCTACAGCCAGCGTCATGTCATAAGATGAGTCAGGCTGTATAAAGACAAGGCCTCAGCCAGTACTTGCTTAAAAATTTGGACATGAAGCATTCTGAGTAATCTACCTAGAAAAACCCATTCCGCTGAAATCAGATGATCTGTGCATGCAAACAATACATTAGATGTTGTACCATCAAATGTGGTAGACTAGATTTTTAAACTGTAATGAAAAGTAACCTACTTAAAGAATAAGATAATGCTCAAAAATAATTAAAACCAAAGCTAGAAGAGTAACTCCCACGATAAATACTCAGGAGCCACCTTACCCAGATATTCATGATTTCTGCATCGCTACGGATAAATAAATAAAAAAAAATTCTCCAAAAATTTCCTATTAGTCCATGCAATGCCTGACATTCTAAACCAGGCAAGCAGACAGGATCTAAATCAGACTGCAATTAAGGAAAAGCTTCATCCTGAAAAATGCAAACATCTGGCTGCCCTGCCTATTTCCACACAAGCGCTCAAGAGCTCATGGTGGTTAACCTCAACTTACCATGATGCTAACTAACCTCCCCGGGTCTGCAACAGCAAAAAAAAATTCTAGTATTTTTTTCCTCCCTTACCTGTCACAGATTTTTCTTCTTTCCTTTCTCCTTGATTCTGACAAAGGTACGATACTAGCTTGTCAGGAATGATGGCGTGGACCAGCGTTTTCTTTACAATGCTCAAACACTGTGCGGAAGCTCAGAAACACCTGCTTGAAGGTGTTCACATAGACAGGCATGACTGCAGCAGAACAGAAATGCAGGACTGACTGACCTTGGGAGTTATCTTAGAGACGCTCAAACCCAGCACACCCTCGCCAACACTTTAATCAAGTGCGAATGGGTAAAAGTTATCTACAGAGCCACCTTCCAGAAGGGACCAGGTCTCTTACGACCTCCTTGGGCTCAAGATTATATTAAAACATCAAAATGTGTCAATCTGGCCGACTCACACCTGAGGGAAAAGCGTAACTCTGATCAAATATGGCGAAGATTTTAACCTGGACATAAGGAGAGGGTCTCTGGGAGGAGGTCGCACCCTCTAAGGCATGGTGAGAACGCTGCAGAGAGAGCCCTCGTGCCCCAGACTCTGTGGTTCTTCACAGCCCCTCCCCTGAACTCCCTCCCCCACCATGCACACACTGGACGGACCGTGGTCCTTCCTTTTTCCTAAATGCCGCTTTCGGCCATGAGATATCTAGTTGGTCCTGTTTTCTAGTCAACAACTTCTTGGAGCACAATAAATAACCCCAGTGGAAAGATGGCAGAATCCATAAGGGGAAAATGGAGTTCTGGAAACCAAATTGTTGTTATCTTTGTATTACCAGATTTATTTTGTGAAAGACACCTCCTCTCAGCTTCTCTCATGTGCCAGGGGTATAGCTAGTACAGAGAGAAGTTCTTGATATTTTGACCCCGACAGTTTAAATCTCCTGCCCTTGTGAAAGGACCCAGCTAATGGGTGAATTTATAAAGTTAACAGATGTTCTGCTTCTATTTAAGAATAAAAAATAGGTAAAAAACATTTGCAGGAACATTTTCACATGATGGCTAAGGATTTTCCCCATATTTATGAAATATACATTTTGATAGGCAGATATAAATGGCCCATTCAACCAGAATCTCCTTTCTAGGCTCCAGAATGAGTCTAAAGAATAAAAGGGGTCTAGTTAGGAAATGACAACAATCTGCAAATCTCTCTTGGAAAACTTCAGGTTGGAAAAGGCTATTGTAATAATTTCTTCAAGATTCCTTTGTGTACAGGTTTGATTCACAGGGGGGAGAAATGGTTAATATTTACCTAACAATGCTAAAGAAATAATAAGCAAAGCCTACACAGGATAGAGAGAACGGAGTTGGAGGCACCTTCCAACACGACTGCACCACGTTTGGCAGAGCCGCGAGTTAGGCACTCCCATTTTCCTTTTCCATGTTCACAGTCAACATCTCTGAGCACAAGAAGAGGTTTGTTCAAAATAATATGAAAGCCACCTTTCCTAAATCTAGCTCAGCCTTCAGGTTCCTTTTACAGAAGAAATACCCCTCACCAACCTCCACAAGATTTCTAAAATTAACATTGCTCAGAACATGGATATTGATTTGTCAACCCCTGCATTTCATGGATGAGTTTCAGAGAGCAGTGACCCACCTAGATGCCCACTGCCAATTAGTGAGCAAAACCCAGGCTAGACTACCAGGATGTGGTACCAGGGCACAGGGGGCGAAAGACCCATATTTTCATCTAGCACCACCCAAAGGAGCACCTGGGGCTTCACTCTGAACTTTACGGTTGGAGCAATTGATTTCTTTGAATAATAGCTTTAAATAGTTCATTTGAATACAGATGATAGTGAAATAGAAAATTCTTGGTGTAACCTCTAGTCTCATTATGTTTCTAAGACAATGCCTCCATGTTATGTTCAACCACAACAACATGAAGAAACAAAAGCGCTGAGTTGAGATTTCCCCATTCCATAATATATATTGTAGTTGCACAAGAGACAGGAAAGGAAAACGGGATATTGTCAACGTGAATTTTTACAGATTTATGTTTTAAACCTAAAGTGGACTTATTCAAGTTTAAAATTAAGCCACACCAAAATAATTTATATTTGACGTTAACCTAGATCCAGAGAAGTGTGAAAATGTCTGGCAGAACTGAGGTTTAATCATTATCTTGTACCGCACACACCAAATTCCAGAGTATTCGCCTTTTAAGAAATTGATTTCAAAATATTACTTCCATCAAAGGAAGAGCGGCCAGCCGGTCCTGACAGCAGGAAGGTCTGCACTGCCCCCTCATGGTCAGGAGTCTCACCGGCACCTCTTCCTATGTCTGGCCCTTAACTGATAAATAACTTAAGAGATCCAAGTCAGACTTGATTGAGACGTTTTAATAATAAATGCGTTCTCCACAAAATGCATAAATATTCTTCTAAAACATCTTGACGTTTATGTCCTGCCCATTTTATCTGCTTCAGAATTTGATGTAAACAATGTTATCTAGAAAAGAACAAAGCCACACTCTCCAGAAGGTCTAAAGAGTACAATTTTAAATACCTTAAAGAAAAAAGAAAAGGCCACACAAAGGATTGAGTTGAAAAGAAAATAACCTATAGATTGTGTTTCAGTAGTTTAAATACTATTTGACATGAACCCCAAAGGATTAGAAAATTCAATTTTCTGAATTTAAAATGGGAACAAGGAAAGCTTTTAAGGTATTTTTGCTAAAATCAAAGACAAGAGTATCAACCCTTTCAGAAGTCCTTTAACACTTGCTTCAAATGAAGAACAACAAAAAAAGGAATAAACCAGATAAAAAGTGACCAGACTACAAGGATCAATCTTTAAATAAATCATTAGTTTTTAATGAACATAAAACAGAAATTAGAAACGCAAGAAACTGAAAGCTTTCAAGGACTACAAAACATGTTCTGACTCCAATTCCCTGACAATGGTCAACAATTATTATACCCACTGTAGAAAAAGCCAGAGTCCGAAAGAGAGAAAATGAAAACCCAGGAGCACATTGCAAGTTAAGGGTACCTTCCCCTTTCTTTGGGGAGGGAGGTGAGGGGTAATTTCTCCTAATCATTAGATTAGACATCTGATAATCAAAAAGTGTTGATAGCCTAATCTAACGATTTTCTATTAGCTACTTCTGGTGTTCTATTTTAAAAGACTACACAATCCTATAAAAATATCTCTTGTGAGATATTGGGAAGTTTGATGTATATTCTTCAATACACATTACAGAACTTAGGGACCACATATGCCTGAAAAATGTAATAACAAAAATTGACTATAATCTCCAAAGTACTGTGTGATACCTTATTAACTACAGTTGTACCAGGGGTCTTTTATACTGTGGGTACCTTACAATGTTTGCAATATGCCCCCAAAGGCTTGGCTTTCTCTTGCACAAACACGCATCAGAAAAGAGAACCTGTTCTGAGGAAGAGAGAAGACAGCAGGGAGTCTTCATTTTGCATTTATGCTAGATTCCAACATTAAAGCGCAAAACCAACCACAACTCTGGGTGAATAAACTGATATTACAAGCTTAAATTATCATAGTGATTGGCAATAGTTGAGAATGGTCTGTCAATTCTCCAGCGCCTCTGACTGCATACTGTGGGTATCATCCAGATTACAACAAAACCTAAAGATGCTTCTTAGCATCTTCATAGAAGCCCATTTTAGAGACATGCTGAGAACCACTGCCTCCCTGCCCTTGGTTATTTAACGATGTAATGAGCCATCCAGGCCCCTCATGGCAGGAGACAACAGCTGTCACACCACAGGAGGTCTCATCACAGTTTCAGGAGAAACCGGTACATCCCCAGGCAGGTCACATTCACAGAACTGTGAAGACACATTTCTCCCTGAAGGTACAGCTTTTAAAAAATACTTTAGAGGACAGAGCTACAGCTGAAGGGATTCCAGCTAGAAAATTTGCTAATGATTGATGGGGTCAGATCCCACTGTGTCATAATCTAAGGGGGTGGATAAGAAGCCAACATGTTTCTTCCAGTCAACCAAGGTATTTTGCCCCCTTCTCCCCCACCCCTGCCATGTTTTGAGGGGAACCTATTATTAGCAAAGTCTTTTAATAATGTAAATGTCATAGAAGGGGACTGGGAGGGTTAAAAGCTAAAGTCACTTTCAGTGGGTCTGGATATAAAACCCACGAGAAGACTGAAATGGCACTGAGATCCACCTCCTGAAGCTTTTTCTGTGCATTATCAAACCTCTGAATCTCCATCACAATCATCTACATCCCCACCACAGAGTTCTGTGATTCTATGATTCTATTATTCCATTTTTAAACCTGTGGAGTGGGAGTGTTTCTGAGTACCCTGCTCACACAGATGGTGGTGGGAAGCATCTCAGGAATATGTTGCATGTAGTAAATGCCCATTTCACTACGTAATCACTCCCTTCGCATTTCATATGAACAGAGATTATATT
This sequence comes from Macrotus californicus, assembly GCA_007922815.1. NCBI lineage: Eukaryota > Metazoa > Chordata > Mammalia > Chiroptera > Phyllostomidae > Macrotus > Macrotus californicus. Next base: position 31,160 of record VMDR010003383.1, read on the forward strand.
ATCCTACAGTCTCCAAAAAACAATTAATGGCAACACAGCATCAGCATATGTACATGTAAGGAACATGCATGAAGAAATTCTTCCCATTTGCATATACCTGAGTTTGAGGGCTCTGAACAAGACAAGAATGTAGTATAATACGACCAGGTCACTACTGTGTATCAGCTCCACACGTTGGGAGGAGAGCAGGAAAGGAAAGCAAGAGGAACTAACTGAACGATAAAATCACAGACGATGTCTCTGTACTCCCGTTCTAAAAATACACTGCACTGACAAATCATCTGTCAAGGCAACCCTTCTGAGACTGAAAGCGAGATCAATGTGCCAACCACCACTTCCCCACAATCATCTCATCCTGAGCATTGCTTCGCCCCTCTCTTCCACAAACTGGCTCTTTACGAAACTGACCCAGGCCACAGCAAGCTTTTAATCTGGAGTTCAGACAGCATCCCTCTCACCTAACCTCACCTGCTTCTCTCAGAGCCATTTTATACACCTTACTTTCTCAGTCTGTCACTGAATATTAGACACTGCCCAAGACGGTATCGGATTTTGTTACCCTAACACACAATGTCAAGATGGTTTAACATGGTATTCCTTTACCTTGGTCTCCTTAGCAGAAAACTCTGAGGAGTTGGAAATTTTCATAGACTTTGACCGGTGAGACTGCCGCCGGATAGAATCCTCCCGGGAGTACTTCACGGAACCTGAGGTCCTCACCCGCACCTTGCTGGCGCTCTGAACACTATTCACGCCAATCATTTCGAAGGTTGACTGGGGAAGGGGTTTGGAGAAATAAAAAGGCACTTTCCAAGCGCTGCAAGGCTCTAATGCTGGAGGAGCTCTGTCGGGTTCTGCCTGAGCAGCTCCGAGCGCTGTGATCCGCGTTAGCTTAACGAACACCAGGCTGCCTCCCCCAGCATCTTCAACTACCCTGTTTGCAGCCAGTCTGATTGTTCCAGGCACAGCTCACGTCACTGGCTGCGAAGAGGAAAAAAAATGCAATCCCACCCCTGCTACTCGGTTCTCTTTTACACACACTCACACACACACACACACACACACTCGCACACTGGAACAAATGGCAATTGGCCAGGCGAGCAATTCATTAACATTCCAAATAGCAACACTATTTCTCTGGTGATATTATGCTGTAAGCTCATTAACGTCAACAACAAAATAGAGATACCACAAATAAAAGTCTCAAGTAATCGTTAGGCATCATGTGTGGTGGGACCAATGATAAATTTCCAAAAGGGAAAAAAAATTACCCAGGGACATCAAAAGGCTCGGTCAATTGCAGGCTAGTAACGGACGGTAGCCACAAAGGCATCTCAATGATCACTTATCTTCCTTTCTTTCCTGTTCCAGGCTGCACATTGTTTAACAGTAATTCAAATTGTATTGCTTTCTGAAGAATTGAATGTTTCTTACTGCCTTAGGCTACTACAATCAGATATTTAAACAGGAATTATGTCAGTTTGTATGAGAAATCAAGGATAAAAATGTTATGCTACCTCCCTGACATACTGAAAACTTATAAAGAAAACTGGCTGGTGAGCATGTGTCAACTTTAAATATGGCTTTGAGTGAGTGAGACCTATAAAACCAATGGCGATCAATAAGGAGCAAGAGGCTTTTCCAAGCGTGATAGATGCTGTCAGTGTAGAAGAACACACGCACCTTCTGAGGAAGAATTACCAAGTGGGGATTATGAGAAGCCCAGATAATTCTAGTTCCTGACACAGGAAGTTAGCTAGTAGCTAAGACTCAGGATTTCCATGCCTCACTTACCTAACATCCCAAGGGTGGACAGGCTCAGCCAGACAAGCCTCCAGGCAAAGGAGGTTTTAGCGACTGCATAAATTACAACATTTCAAAGTAGTTAGTGAATGCTAATCTGGGAAGAGCGTGCCAATCCCGCTCCTCAAACAGGGACTTTCCTTCGATGACTCGGGATTTCGAGTTTTGTACGGCGTGTGGCCGAGTGCTGACCACTCTGTAAGGAGCTGGGCTGGGCTCACAGGGCTGGCTCCCCAGCCACCAGCGAGCGGGGCGTGGCTTCACCCCACCCCTGTCATGGCTTCCTCCAACCCTCCCCTAGTCTCCTGTGCCCTCCATCTCTTCCGAGTACTTGATGCTTCAACTTTGCTATAAGCAGAACAAAGATATTAACTGATTTTGGCAGACTTTTGTCCGAAATAACAGATAAAAAGTTTTGGAAGATCTTGGGGAATCTCTGCTTCTTTAAGAACGCCCTGAGCTTAGAGTCTATGATATTATTTTAGCTATTTTGAGGTAAATTTGCCTCTCTTGACAGGTCATTCGAAGGAAGTGAATAACTGTCCTTTAAAGTAAACTTCAAAAAATTTCTGTAGTGACTTTATACTTTACAAAGCATGTAGCAAAGACATAAAAAGTGGTAGAACTATAACATTATGATAAAAGTGATAATTTAGAATATGTATAATTCTAACCTAAGCATATGATGATTCTATAGGCAAATATCTCCATTTAACACAAGTAAGCCTGAAGTAAAACCCATGAAGGAACTCACAGCTGAGCCAAGATAAAAATTTAGAAAGGATTATGTAAAAGACAGGAGAGACCCTGCCTCCACGTGGTTATAAATACAGAGCACTGGTTTAAAAGGAACACATCTTTTGGCTATTTGTCAGACACCATAATGAAGAGTTAGACCATGTCTCCTGATGAACTTACTTTCCTTTTCCCCACCCAAAAGAATGAAAACCATGTGCTGGCATGCACAGGAATGGAATCTGGTATACAGCTTGATTTCTGAGGAGTTTCGCAGAAATATGCTATCTTTACCCAAATACAGCAGGTCCTCAGATAACATCGTTTCATTATAATGTTACTGAGATGCTGTACGAATTTAACTCTTGATTTCGTTATGCATTGTGTTGCCTCAAGTTGCAGAACCTACTGACAACGCTCAGGGAGGACTTACCGCCCGTCACCTTCACGCAAAGGCTGCCCAACTGGCATTGTTGTTCCTGCAGTGTCACTACTGATAGCAAAACCTCCACTACTTAACCCTCCACTTTATGGAAGGAGCATGTCTGATAACACGACAGTTTTGTGAGGTGCGCAAGGTGATGTTACCGCCCCCTCTTTACAGATAAGTCAGCTGAGGCGGCTGTGACGGACCCCGCAGTCAGGTCCTCGCTGTAAGCCATACCACAGACCACCCTGCCTTCCGCACTCTATGGCTGTTCACACTACCTGTTCCTTCTGAAACCAGGAACAAACCTTTTGGCAAGTCAGGGAGAGAAAGGCCCTCATCTGTCCCCCCCCTACAGACCTTGTTCCAATCCAATCTGTACCTGGATGGAGTGAACAGAACAGATGCAATGCCTCCAGGAGCCTCAGAACCAACGGATGATGGTTAGACTGCATGTGAGTGTGTCCTCAAGAGGTACACAGAGAAGAGGGCAGGGCCCCTAGCCTTCAGGGCCCTGGGCTGCTCTGGCTTCATCCTACTGACTCATACTTCATTCCCACGGCTTTCCATGACACCATCTCCTTCAGTCAGGCCTGTCACTCCATCCCAGGTTAATAACATATTTTGCCATGTATAATGTGCTCCATCCAGTGTATGATGCACACCCATGTTTTTGACCCAAACTTTCAGGGGGGGAAAAAATTCCGTTTTAATTCAATTAATTAATTAATTAATTAATTAATTATATTTAGAAACAAAACCAATGATCGTATTCCAGGTTATTATTTTGCATACAGACATCATTACTTCCTTTCTAGAGTTACACTTTTAACACATAACCATAAATAAAAGAATTAAAAACATTTATACAGATGCAGAATTAGTACTACCCATTTACAATGTGCATCCTTATTTTTCCCTAAAAAATTTAGGCAAAAAGGCACACATTAGACATGGCAAAATACGGGGTACACTGGACTGTAGCCTCCACTCAGTCCATACAGGAAACATGAGCTCTCCTCCTTTCCGCACCTGACTTACGCCCATCTGCCGTCTCCCACCTGGGACTCTTGCTCCACCCTGACTCTCTGCACAGCTGGCCTCTCATCATTCACAGTTCAGCTCAAATGTTACCTTTTCTGAGGGACTTTCTGCAGTCACCCTCTCTAAAAGAGCCTGGACTCTGTACCCCAGTCACTCGCCACCATTACTGCCACCTCCGGTCTTCACAGCACTCACTGTTGTCCGAGTTCATCAGCATCTCGGAGCCTACAGCAGTGCCTGGCCGAGAGCAGGAGCTCAAGGACTGTCTGTCGTACAGACACATTCCTTAAATACACAGTCCTCTTTCCTGCCTTTCTCTACTGTAGTTCGTGTCATTAACCTTTCTTTTTAAAACAATTCAGCCTATTTTTTCCAAAAAATAAATAGTTCTTTCCATACAAGACACTATACAAGATCGTCCAGACAGCATCCAGCCATGTAATATGAAAAATAGAGACATTTATTAACATGTATAGGACAATGACACCTCAGTCCCCTTCAAAGTAGGCACCTGGGACCTCATACAGTTCTCCCAATCGCCATCAGCTGCCCCCTTGTACTTTTCTGAATCTCACTGATGGTCTGAAATCTCTTCCCCTTCAAAGGTGATTTCACTTTTGGGAAAAGCCAGAAATCACAGGGCGCTGAATCTGGGCTGTACGGGGGCTGAGGCACCTGGTCTATTTGATGTTTCACCAAAAAACTCTGCACCAGACATGATGCATGAGCAGGCATGCTGTTGTGATGAAGATGCCAATCATTAGCTATGGCCTGAATGATCCAAATAGTTTCCACAGAGGAATGTTCAAGCTTAACGCAAAACCTGATGCAGATTCATTGCTCTACTTGCTCAATCATTTTGAAAGTGACAGCCACACACGTGCTTACTCAACAGCATCTACCGCCCCCGCTGACTAGCACAGTGAAGTCGTCGTGGTTCACACATGCGCGTGCCAGTCCCCTCTCCTTGGCTGCCAGGTTACATCAGTGCTGCGCAAACCATTCTCGTTATGTTAACGATGGCTGGACTTTTTCCAGATAGAACTTGTAGGGTGAAATTTTCCTTCCCATACCAGCTTCCCAGTCCCTCTGCCCAGAAACAAGCACTGTCGCCAGTTTCCCATTCCTCCTTCCAGAGATAATCCAGCCACGTGCTGTACATGTATGTGAGTGACTGTACTACTTCTTCTCATGGGCTTTAAGTGAAAGCATGATATACGTTCTTTGTTTCCTACACCAGCATACACAACGTTGCCTCACTCTCCTCAATAGCTGCATATAGCATTCCAGTGTACAGATGTAACATGTTATCAGGGTCTTGCTATTGGATACCTAGTTCACAGTCTTGTGTTATCATAACTAAGGGTGCAGTGAATGTGCCTGTAACATATCACGTCTTAACATGTGGCTTCCCAATTGTTCTCAGAACAAGTCTTATTTTCCTCCTCCTCCATTTACTTCAAATCGCCCACAGTCGTGGTGTTAGGTACATGTGGAGTTCGCAACCAGATTCAAGATGAAAAAAATCCCTTCAAAGACATCCTGGATGGCCCTGACCTGCCCCATCCTGCTCTGGGAGGGCCTGAGTTTAGATGTCGGCCAGCCTATGCATAGAAAGCCTGCTGGCTATAAAATAAAGGCAGGCCTCCTGGAGAGCAACAGCTGTTTTAAAAGTACAAAAATAACTTTCCATAAAAATTTCAGCAGAAAATAAAGGTGACTTCCATGTCCAATAAAAATTGTAGGAGAATTTCATTTTGCAGATTAATCACCTGTACGGCATTACCTTCTGATGCTTTCTCTGACTGAGGACACTATTTAGTGCATTAGCCCCAAATAGCTTCTAAAAAGGGTTCCAGTCAACAGGAAAACTCTCTAACCTATTAACAGGCAGAGTCCCAGAGAAATCAGCTCAACTGAATACACGGTGTGCGCCTGGGAGGCATTATATGCTGGGGGTCTGCACAACACGGATGGGATGAGGGCCCTCATTTGAGGCCGCTCACATTCAGGTAGGGGATGGAGGCAGAAAGGACAAGACATTCTATTGCCATAATTATAATAGTAAGTGCCTTCAGGATATCAGTGAAATGAGGACTTGCAGACACCAAATGGGAAAGACAGGAGAGTATCAATGGTATCTAGGCAGATGCTGCCTTCCTCTGAGAAAATGTCATGGAACCATTAAGCAGAAAAAGCTTCTGAGGACTGGAGAGAAGCCAAGGTGGTAATGAATTCTAAATACCAATTGTCCAGAGATACAATTAACACCACACATAGAAGGGCTGGGGGAGAGGAGAGGTGGGAAGTGGGGAGAGAAATCAGCTGCAGTTTATTTTCGGAACAGAATGGTGGATGTAATATATTCACTTAACTTCAAAGGATCTCCTGGATCTCCCTGGGGTCTTTAGATCACACTGGTGGGTATGAAAAGGAAAGTGACAGAACGCTGATCTCAAAGTCAGAGGTCAGGTGCTTACCGAGGCTTTCTGAGGATGGCTGTCAGATGGCCCAACATCCCAAGAATCTGATACTAATGTCATAAAGGCACTAATGAATGATTTCTTTTCTAGACTGTTTATTTGGACTTAATCTCACTGGTAGAGCTAGAACAGTCCTTAGAAATAATTACCTTCAATCTCTTCATTTTACTGATGAAGATTCCTTGAGACCCAGAAACATGATTTCATAACTAGTTAAGTGCCAGAACTGAGATTCGTGTCCAGGTTTTCTAATTTCCAGTAGAAGCTGTTTTCCTCCTGTGTTCTCTGCTTCTTGAAGGCCAAACAGTCCATGCCCACACATCTTTTCAGACTGCACAAAGGCTTGGAATGGTTACCTTGAAACGGAAAATTCAACACGAAGAGACCGACTCCAGAAATGAAGTGGAGGCCAGCCACTCATACAATAAATGCAGAAAAGAGACTGGAACAATCAGCTCTACTAATAGTTTAGGAACTAGTGTCAGGTCCAGAAAAACGTGTGACAGCTTCCTGACGTGACACGGCAGGAGTGAGGTACGTGTCCCTTCACACAGCAACACGACTGCAAGATCGCTTGACCTTTTAGGGAACAACGTCTACCTCAGTCACTGAGAGAACAGAAAAACAACAAATGACTTTAAATGTTAAAACCAGGTAAATTAGATAAAAACTTACTCCCTGCTTTACTTTTCTTGTCTTCCTCCAGGCTTGCCCGGCTGATACTTTTCTCATTGGGGGACTCCTTTTGAACGTCCGCATGTGGTGGCGGCCTGGCTTCATCCCTTGCTCATGCCCTTGAACCACCTCCTGATCCCCTGTAGTGCAGCCACGTGAGGCCTCCTGCTGACTCCAGTGTTGGCCTCTGTGTTGAGTCTGAACTGGAACCTGTTGCCCGGTGTCACCAAGCTACCACTTGAAGGGACTGGACACATCTGAAGAACTACTTTCCAAAACAAGATTCAGACCAGAACAGATGCTGGATCTACTGTCTGGACTCTTCATCCTTTAAGTGCAGTCTCGTGAGCAAATTTCCCTGCCCCACCCCTTTGTCCACTGACCCTTTTTGTAAAGGACTGATAATGCTTATCTTTATCCATCTCAGCTAGATACCAAAGTGAAAGGCTTTGTCTAGTAGTGGGGCTATGGATTTCCTTGACTCATAAGTCATTATCTAGAATGTCAACTAACCCAAATTTTAATGAACAATCACTGTCCTAGTAATTGGCAGTTGGAAGTCAAAATCCCTACGACATGTTCAACGCAGGAGGGCACGTTACCTCCCTCTAACAGCCCTCAATCTTCCCTGTATTATCACATGCTCAAGTCCCATCTGTTCCTCAAACATACAAAGCAACAGGATGGGGAAGAAATCTTTAAATAGAACCTTCTTACATTTAAAATTAAATAACATTCTTGAGGGGAAAAAACACACTCTGTAAGCGTGAAATAGTTCCAAACTTGAAAAAACATCATTTTTCCCTCAAAAACCAAAGCCAGTCATGTAAGACGTGTCGATGAGGGCCGTACATAAGCTGTGCAGTGCAGAAGCACAGGGAAACAGAGGTGGAAGGCTGCATCTGTGTGTGTTCCTAAGACAATTCTTTAGAACCGACACTATCACTTTCAGCTCAGACCTTCCCAAACGATCACACGGAAAAAAACACAGACCCTTATCTGGAAGCTATTAGGCTTTCTGGAGGTGTAGAAAAACCCATTGTGTATACCTGAGACACTATAAATTCTCCTCTCTGTGCTGAAAGAAGGTACTCTTCTTTCCACCCCAAAATACGTACAAAACGCAAACACAGAAACGGCATCATGTCAGAGGCCCCCAAGCTGTTCTTCCAGTGAGTAAACCAGTAATTACAGATGGAATGGTGAGGTACTGAGAAAACATTCTGTTGCATAAGCCCGCCCATATAATAATCCCTTTATAACATTTAGTGTCAGTTCAACAAATATTTTCTAAGTACTTAACACACACTGGGCACCGTAAATGGTCAGAGATGGCAGCCCTTGAGGAGCTCACACCAAAGATAAATTATTATCTAGGTGAGAAACTGCCAATCAAAATACATGACTCTACTTGCAATTTTTTCCAAAATAAAAAAATAAAAAAAAAAGATGATTTGTGCAGACGGCGTGCCACATTTTGCTGCCTTACTTTCATTTATCAGAAAGTCACCTAAAACCACAAAATTGCAGTTTCTATTTCTTTGCTTAGTTCACTTGGTAGTTTGGGTCCCTTCCTTATCAGTTTCCATCAGTCCTTAATAATTTCAAGTCATTTCACCAAAAAATTGCCACCGCTGCTGCTAGGTAAGAGTAACTGTAAGCTGTGCAGTGCGCATGACTAACACCTGCTTCTGTTCGCCATTGTGGTTTCCCTCGCTTACTCTGTTAGGCGTTCGGAACAGAATAGACAAAACCAAACAGACTGCTGCTCCCCCTGAACTTATATTAAGATAGACATTAATCAAACAATCATTAATTAGCAAATAATCAAATAATCCACAGCAAATACGAAACAGGAAGTCAGGCCCCGCTATGGGAAGCACGAGGTCTGACTGGGAGTGTGTGCGCAAGCAGGTGTCCCTGAGGAAAGCGGGCAATGCGGCCGAGGTGGTATGACTTTGATTCATTGACACCAAATGGCTATTGTTGTGTTGGCTGTTGTCATTTTCAATTTGACAATCTAAGGGAAAAGAGGTCAGTGCCCCTGACTAAACACAAGGGGGGGACCCAGAAAAACCCAGAATTACCTTCTGGAGGGTTGGTATCTTGTAGTACAGGCTTCCCCTGCTAGGTGAGTGTTCTAGAAACCCATCTGGATCAGTGCACCAGCTGGCATTGCTGTGAGAGGCTGCGTTCGGCGCCAGTGAATTTTTTTTTTTTCGAAGACTCTTTCAACACGTTTGCCTATTTCATGACGGGTGATTTATGAGCGCACCTGTCCATACCACGATGAGTGAGTATTTGGCAGTTTTTGACCAAAAATGGCAGGACCCTTATGCCCCATCCACCCTATTCACCCAATCTTGCCCCAAGTGACTTTTTTTTTTGTTTCCCCACATGAAAAAAGTCCTCAAAGGGAAATGTTTTGCCGATGTGGAAGAGATAAAACAAAAAACAGCAGAAGCACTAAAAAGACATAAAAATCAACGAGTTCAAAAACTGTTTTGAGAAGTGGAAAAAATGTCTCATTAGGTGTATTACATCAAATGGAGAGTACTTTGAAGGTGACTGAAGTTTAAACATGTAAGAATAAACAAACAATTTTGTATGAATAAGTTCCATTTTGGGGGTCCCGCTTGTGGTCAGGTATTGAATGCTTTAAAAATCCTTGTGGCACACCAGTTGAAAATCACTAGTCCAGGCAGTTGTAACACAACAGCAGTAGCTATACGGTTGCACGAAGAGCTGCAAGTTTGGTAATTTGGGGATTTTTCTGTTTCCAAACTTATCCTTGGCTTTCATTCTCAAAAAGACAGTACACCAAACTGCCCATACTACATAGGTGCTATTTTACATTCTCAGTCAGCCAGGTCTCCCCAGAATTCTAACAACAGGAAGGAATGACACACAGAGAGTCAGGAACAACTTAAATTCCCGTAACACCAAAGCTGTGCTCCGGGGCTCAGGTCATTCTCAGGAGAGACGGCGCGGCTGGCAGTTTGGGCTGACACGAGCTCACCTTCCAGGGAACTCCTGAAGGCTTTAGAGAAACCCTGGGGCAAATTCAGGAGTCTAGTCCACTGTGCAATAGGCAGAGGTCAGACTATACATATCACAAGGTATCAGATGATCGACTTCCCAAACTGAGCCAGCCTGCCAACTTTGTAGGGTACAGGGCTGTTTCAAACACACTCTCGCCCAACCTGTTGGTTACAGTACTGCTACCCCCCAGGTGAGTCCTTAGCAACACCTGTAGGATTTCTATGGAACCAAACCAGCTGGAAAGGTGCAACCTTCAAGCAAAACAAAACAACAGATTTCAGTGTAACACTGTGCCTCACCCAAATTCCATTGTGGCTAGGTCCGTTAACTGCGGCTTCCGCCAGGTAACAGCACTGAAGGTGGCGGGAAGTGCAATGGTTAGGAGCCAAACAGACAAACATTCACATTTTGGTTTCACCACTGACTGGATGCATCACTTCCAGGTAAGTTAGCTAAATTCTCTCAATCTCAATGAAAAAGGAGGAAAAACATGACTCAATGGTCATTGATTTTAGGCTACTCACAACGACTTCCTACTTTAGGGGTAACCCGCACTGTGTGCCAAAGGTTGGGGGATGAATAGGACAGCTATAAGCTGAGAGCAAAGGGCATAAGACCTCAGCTTGGCCACTTCATGCTCCCAAGGGAGTGACACAGACACAAGGTCAGTGACAGAGCAGCCCTGTGGTAGTAGTGGTGGTAGCTGCAAGGTCATGACCACATCTTTCCCATGGAAGCAACTTGGCATTTTCCTCTGCTGTTAGCCCCCCTTGGTTGGAACCTGTTTTCCTACCGTGATTCTCAATAGCCTCCCGTTCCACTTTGTGAACTACCAGGTAACCTTCCAATACATGCCTTTTACCCTTCAGTTACTGAGGGTCAGTTTCTCTTTTTTTTTAGTAGCTAAGAATCCTGGCTATCACAAGTGACATTATGGGAGATGGTGGAGAGGAAACACAGATGAAGCACTTAGCACAGCACCCGATATGTAAGTGGTATATTTGTGGGAAGTGGGTAATATAGATGCTAAGATCCGAAAGTGCTGTGATTTTGAGATCTGATTATACTGCTGTCTGAGTTTTATGAAACAAACAATAAAGTAGGTGAAGCCAGAGCTTCACTTCAGTAACAAAGATTATTATCTACGCCCAAGCCACCAAATGGCAAATCATCATCAACAAAACATCCCTGTTCCTGTGCCTTAAGCACCTATCCACCATGATCACCCATCCACAAGCCCTGCCAGGCAACTCAGGAGCACGTAGTGGGAACTACCAGAGAAAAACATTCTACAGACCTCAAATTAACTAATTAAAAGGTAAGTTGACTTTTCCAGATGAAAGCTTCTTTCACTTCTTACCTAGATAATCAATTAAAATTTTTACTTACAATAGTCAAGCCATGGAGGCAACTGAGAAATGGATAAAGATATGGTACATAAATGCAATGGAGTGATACTCAGCCATAAAAAAGAATGAAATCTTGCCATTTGTGACACTGTGGATGGACCCAGAGGGTATTATGCTGAGTGAAATAAGTCAGACAGAAAAAGACAAATGTCATACAATTTCACTTATATGTGGAATCTAAAAAACAAAATAAACAAACAACACAGAAACAAACTCACAGATACAGAGAACAAACTGATGGCTACCAGATGGGGGGGCTGAGGGACAGGTGAAAAAAGGGAAGTGATTAAGATGTACAAATTGCCAAATACAAAAAGTCACGGGGATGTGAAGCACAGCATAGGGATTACCGTCAATGATACCGTAATAACCAGGTGTGGTGTCGGGTGGGTACTGGACTTACTGCGGTGATCACTTCCTAAGTTACTTAAAGTCTAATCACTGTTTACACCTAAAACCAACACACAGGGTGGGGCACAAGTAGGTTTATGGTTGTTCTTATGGAAAGAAAACAACACAATAATTGAGAAACAATAATAAAGAATAAACTCTGTGTTTCACATACAATTGTAAACCTACTTTTGCCCCACCCTGTAATATTGTATGTCAACTGTAATTCAAAATAAAAATATTTTTAAAAATTATTCTGATAAATAAAATGGCTTTCAAGATAGTGGTGTTCATTCAGGGAATCCATAGAGGTGACCAAGTGTGTGGTAGAAATTTATAGCATCTTCCTTAAAAATACCAACTCTTAGATATTAAAAACAATCCAATACACATTTTTATGTAAGAGGAACCAGTAAGTGGAAACAGAATCTAAGACAAATCACATTAAGAAGGGACCAGAGAGAGGTTGTGCACTTCTCAAATTCTCTACGGACTGAGCTAATCTAAGGAGACAGAAGATCTCTAGCAGAAGGAAAAAGCTTCTTTACAAAGAACAGCAACAACAAAGGGCTAATGAGAGCTAATCTTACAGTGATATTGAGTTCACATCTTGGGCTGATTAGGTGAAGGCTGACAATCTAAATTAAATCTTAATATCTCTTAGAGGAAGCTGCAGACACAACAGTCACTGACATTTGACAGCCCCCATGAGCCCTGCAGACAGCAAGGTGCAAGCGGAGGTATAAGAGCATCTTATACCCGTTAACAGCATCTTTCGTGCCTCTGGTCACGATACATTAGAAACGACTGTAGAAGATATCAGATACTTTAGAAACAGACAATTACTTCCATGTACCTTAGAAGACCTCTGAAGTGTTTCACAGAACTAGAGACAACTTCTTTCTATTCCCTCTTACAGGGCATTTCTATGTAATAATTGATAAATGAAAATAAATGTGTAATGTTTATGCAAGATATGAAACATAATAAAAATAATCAACCCTTCAAACCCCCAATATTTGAAATAGAATACAACCATCATCACTAAAATTTCTTGGGGTGACATCCCACCTGTTTTGCTTTCTGTACAAACACTTTGGAAAATAATTTGGCATTATCTTATAAAGTTGAATTTGTCTTCCTTATGAGATGGAAATTCTTCCCCCAGGACTATCTTCTAAAAAAACCCTTACACATATGTTCCAGGAGATGAGTACAAAAATGTCACTGTTTCTAAGAGGAAACAGTTCCAATAGTCAAATGAACTATGCTAACTTCAGATAACGCAATAACATATTTTCCTATGTTAAGCTTTCGACTAGGAGCGAAGGGTCATGAACATTCCTGAATGGACACTGCTGGACTGCCCAGATGCGCCTTCAGCAAAGAGGGACACATCCAGCCTCACCTGTCAGTCCTCTTGGAGACCTGCCCGGAGCTGAAGAAAGCTGCCTGGCCCAGGTTCACAGTTCCTAGGGCAGGATCGCCTGCATCTGACCTACGAGTCAGGGGCTGCCTGGCTCCTTCATCCCTCAGTACGACTGCTCTGAAGAGCCACCTCTAGGTTTCAGAGCTCCATGGGGGTTGGCTGTGGTCTTTGTTGAGACTTTGTCACAGTCCAACTTCTTTTCCTTTCTCCTCCACAGCCCACCCGCCTCTGGTAAAATCTGGAGACTAATCCCTAACAAACTTCCTACAAGTTAATCTTTGAATCAATACGCTTCCCAGGGATCTTTACATAAGCCAGAAACTTCACTTACAGTATTATTTCACTTAATCCTTTAATCCTTATGACAAAGCCTATTAGGTAGACATTAACTTCACTTTAGACATAAGTTTCAGAGAGGCTGGCTATATTGCCTAAAGTTGTTCAGCTAAAATAAGGACTTGAATTCAATGTTGAATCTACTAGGACCCTAAAAGCTATGCTCTTTCTATTACCCTCTGTGGCCCATTTTACTAAGTAGCACTTTGCTTAGCTTGTCTTAGTATACATTCCTAGAAGCAAAGAGAAGTGCATTTCTTTGAAAATATTACTTAATCAGACACTAATGATAATTTGCCCCCAGAATTATCAAGGCTTTACTATATTCAAATAACAAAGCATCACAGTCACTCAAGTCATGATGAGTTTACTGGTTTGTGAATATAAGTTTAAATAAGACATTTAATATTTATCGAGCTAGTTCTAAGAAATCTGGCTGTACCACTGTTACTCATTCTGACTAGGATAAGGGAGAGGTGTTCAGAATCAAATTAATTTTGGGGGAAAAGTTTTGGGCAGTACTATCCAACAGAAATACAATGAAAGTCACATATAAAATTTAAAATGTTCTAGTAGCCTCATTACAATAAATTAAAAGAAAGCAGGTGAAATTAAACAATAAATTTTACTTAAGCTGGTATATCTAAAACATTATCATTTCAACATATAATCAATATAAAAATTAGTAAGATATTTTGCATCCCCTTTTCTGCACTAAGTCTTTGAAATCTGCTATGTGTCTTATACTCAGAGAGCATGTCAATTTCGACTAGTCACGCACCAAGCGCCCAACAGCCGCCTGGGCCCAGTGGCTACCGTGTTGGGTAACACAGGTGAAGCAGGAAGGGTGGAGAACAAAAGGCTAATTACGAGATCTGAGAATTTCCAGTACTTGCACTATCCACTCCCTTTCTAGCCAGCAACAAACATACTTGACATTGAGAGTACTCATCATAAAAGATGTTCTTTCAAATATGAAGCCTGTCTCCTTGATGATCTATTTAAACAAGAGCAGCTTACAGAACACTCTGAAGGAATATTTCTTTTATTTATAGTTATTGAGGTCCATGATGGGCTGAAACATAATTTCTTTGCTATCAGAAGTAGATTGGGAAACATTCTGTCTTCTCTGAGTATTAGTATTATTTTTTTAAAGCCTTAAATTGAGTTCTGAGAAAGGAACAAGGTACCTCTCTCTTCCTTTATCTTAAACTCCCCACACGGTTTCCAAGCTCTGCCTTGGTGACCTGAATGGCCTCCAGCAGCAAGTCTCCCATGTTTTTAGGGACCTGCATTCCTCATCTATGAAGTATGAGTACTGGATGAGATCATCTCTACAGCTTCTTCTAGAATCAGAATTTTGTGACTGTTGAACAAACTGTCTTCTGAAAAGCATCAAAAATTCATTTCATTGTATTGCTTTTGCCTGTGAAAAAGTTGCACATTATTTACCTAGTGTGTTTAACTTAATACTGGTCCCCCAAAGATGTATACTCCTATTCCCTGGATTAGGATATTTTTGTTACTCTATGAATATGTTACCCACACAGCAAAAGGGACTTTTAAGAGGGAAATTAAGGATCTGGAGGCAATGGGATTATCCTGGGTTATCTCAGTGAGCACAGTGGGGCCACAACGGTTCTTCTAAGAGATAAGTAGGAGGGTCAGAGTCAGAGGAAATATAAGGACATAAGCAGAGCTTACTTACCCCATTAGTGTTGTTTTCAGACTATGAAGTTTATGGTCATTTGTTTTCATAGCAATGAGAAACCAGTACCTGTATATCACACAAATATCATCCCAGATGGTATGTCTATCTTGATTCTTTATCAGAGGTAGGAGTACTAATTTCTAACTAATGTTCCCATTTCATTAGAAATGACAGATTTTATGTTGATTCTTACATGAGAGCAATAGCAATATATAAGTTTCAAAAAAATAGAAGGTGGAAGGAATTAAGTACAAGTTGCCAGTTATAAAAATAGTCAAGGGGGTATAAAGTACAGCATAGGAAATCTATTTAATAATATTATAATAACTACGTATGGTGCCAGATAGGTTCTAGAGACTTATTGGGGTGATCACTTTGCAGGGTACATAAATGTCTAATGACTACATTGCACATTTGACATTATATAATATTGCATGTCAATTGTAACTGAAAAATAAATAAAAAAATATCACTAGCTCTCTCAAGAAAAAATGTAGAAATATTTAAACTTGAAATTACTACTAATGAAGACAGCACGTCTATATTAAAAGCAATGCATCTGAGAGCATCTGAAGACCCAAAGGAGAAACCTCGCTTAAGCAGGCTCATTGGGGAACAGATGAAAAGATGGTCTGGTGTGACACGGACACCCTTTTGTCAGCCCAAACCCCTCTTCTCCCCCACGGTACCGGGTCATCACTGGGAACATCCAGAGACTGTGTCTCAGCTCCACCTGCAACTGGACTCCTACCAAAGGACTGTGAATAGAAGGAATGTGCGCCACTTCCAGGCCAACCTCTTCAAGAACCAGTGTTCCTCCTGCTCTCTTTCCCCTTTCACAAGCCAGAGACAGAAAAGTTGAGATGTCCATGGGGCTGATGAAGCCAGCCATGGAAAGGGGCTGCTATTCTTCTGCACAGAAGAAACCTGCTCACCAAGAACATCTGGCCTTGGACAAGTGGATAAGCATAAACAAACCTCTACTGTGCTTGAGACATTACACGATTTGGGATCATTTACTAGAGCAAGTTAGCCTACCCAGGCTATGCCTATTTACAATTAAGAAAAAGGACCAATATTTGGTTCTTCAGTTTGCTTCCATGGTGACAATTCATAATATGTGGTAAAAATTGCAGGTTTAAAAATTTAGTGAGTTGACTAACCTTCTACTCACTTGGCCAATTACTCTATATGAAGAAAACTTTTGCTAGGGTGTTTGCAATGCCTGGTAAAGATTTCAGGTAGTGGAACAGCTGCAGGGCAGTATACAATGATAAAAGAAAAATAAAAGGAATTCAAATGGTGAAAAATCTAAATTATAATATGAAACTTTTGGATAGGCATACTGAGATACAGAATGGTGTGTGATAAGAAAGGAAAACGCAATATTCGCAGCTTTTAATTATTTCCATTATTTAAAGCAAAGTTCACTGCGGTTCTTCCCAGTACAGTGCACAAATTGCAACGATGCCTTAAAAGAGAAAAAAACAAGCTATAGATCCTGCTCTTATTTTTTCTTTTCTTTACTAGGCCCACTGGAAATAGTTAAATTTAAAAATTATTTCCAAGTATAAAATTTTCACCAAAGTAGTTAATCAATAATAAAATTCCTGGAAACTTTTGATAATGTGGGGTTTTCTCATGCGCAAGGGAAGTTGATGGGATCTTCCTTTAGTCAGACCCTGCATCACTTTCCTAGGCAAGAATTACTTGAGATATAGGGCCTGAAAGTAGCCACCATCTTTGGGGCTCTCATATTAATATCAAGCATAATGTACCTTTTAAAAACAAGATAATAATGCAGCATTTCTTCCGTTTCCCTTTGACTTCTTAATTTAATCATTTAATTAGATATAATTGAAAAGGTACATAAAACCCAAGAGTTTATTATATATGCTGTTAAAAGTATGAATACTTTACAGGCTCTCATGAATGAGTTATCAAAAGCGTATATATTTATATTAATAATAGGAAATACGATGTACTTTCTCGAGTATGGCTGTTTTCCTTTGGACCAAGTTTTCAAAGACATAAGGCACCACTTAAACAGTGTAAATACTGCTTAGAGGTGACACCCCAAATCTGTCATCTTAAACCTTTCTGCTACACGTCTAATGACCTGAAAACCATGTTGGATAAAATCAAGAATTTGCTTTGGGAGCTAAGAATAAGCAGAAACACAACTTGGTCATTAGCCTGCAGGAGGGGATAACAGGCAGCTGTAGGGGCCTATAATTTTATAATTAAACATAGTCACCTGTATAAATTGAACTCTGGAGAATAAAGACTTAAAGAAACTTCATTTTATACAAAATTCTTTAAAGGCACATTTCCCCCACAAAAAAACAAACTAAAACCAAAATCAGGCCAGCTATATAAAACAATACAGAAAAGACAGTTTTTACTTAAGAGGAAAATGATGCCAAAAAGTTAAACAATTTTCCCAAAACACACAAAAAAGGGCAAAAACAGGGACAAAAGCCAAGGCCTCCAGACTTCAAAACCAATGGATTTCGCAACATAACAGTCCAGACCAATCCACAGAATACTGCACCCTCCTCTCCTGGCGGTCTTTTTCCCTCCCCCTTTGCCTTGGTCTAAAGAAACCGCAGCAGAGAAAGGTGTGGGACCGAGATGCAAAGCCCTGAGTGAAGCGAGGCACTGCCTGCCTCCTGCACACCCTGGGGAGACTCCCTTCATGGCCCCAGGCCGCCGTTTACTCCATGGTACAGAAAGTATGATTGCTAAGGTTCTTGCAGATTTAACGTTCTACAATTTTATAAAGTAATATCACTCTCAAATACTACAAATAAAAAGACTTTTGGTCACAGGAAATGATAGATACTTTGAACTGGTACATATCAATGATAAAACAAGTCTCCTTTAGCTTGCTACAAATTTTAACCCTATACGTAGGAACTATTTTACCAAGCCCCTGTGCGAAGACTGCACAAGCTGAAACCCCGCACACAGCCAGGAGCCTCTCACCCAGGACAGAACAGAGCCGCACTGACTAGCAACAGAGAGCAGCTGGCCCTGTAGCACAGGCCGGTGAAATCAAACGTGTGTGTGCTGATGGTGTCCGAGTCAAGTCCTTTACTGGGGACAGAAAAAACAGTGGCTTCCTAATAGTGCACAACAAATAAATTCCAAAATGTTTAACAGAATATACACATATATCTGTCAAGGTGACTTTTCTTCAAATGCATTGAGTTTATTTGGTAATATTTAGTATTTGTCTTTAAGTGATATTTACTTTCAAAATGGAATTATTTACCAATTGTAAGAGCTTTACAATGGTATAGCCATCAGCTTTCCCAAGGTATAAAACAAAGTAGAAACTTATGAACAATATTTTTTAATTACTTTTCATCCTTACTGTAGGACATGCTTATTGATTTAGAGAGAGGGGAAGGGAGGGAGAGAAGGGGAGAAACACTTATGTGAGAGAAACACGAACAACTGCCTCTTGTATGCGCCCCATACAGGGACTAAACCGCCAACCTAGGTATGCGCCCTGACCTGGAATTGATGGGATGACACTCCAGCCAACTGAGCCACACTGGCCAGGGCCTCAGGGACAATGTTTCATCTCAATCTTTTTCAATCTGACAAAACAAATCATAAAAAGTCTTTGGTGTGAAATACTACGTTCACAGGACCATTTACAGCTCTTGGCAAAAATTATGTGAAAGAACTACAAACAAAAGCCAAAAAAAAAAAAAAAATTCTTTAAGATCCCATTAGTTTTAACAATTCACTTGTCAAGGCACAATGTTTCCCAGGAATCGTAAGGCTGACTACAGACGCCCTTGAGTGACTTTACTGATGCCAGGTCTTACACTGACAACTCATCCATCTGCAGAGGAAGGCTGAAATGACCAATTTGCAGCCGACAGTTCTTTCTGCATGTTCCAGATCATCTTGAAATGGAGGAAAGTGTAACTCTAGGTGTCAGATCTACATTCTCCCCAGTGGCGTCAAAACACGGCCGATCTGGGAAATAAATTATAATGAGGCAACAGAGTCCAGTGGTGAAGACGGACGGGGAGGGAGACCTGCCGTTTACTACAGGGGAGAACCTGCCTACCTGTGACCTCTAAGCTTCGTTTTCGATTCCATAAAGTAGGGAAATGGTGTGTGTGTGAGTATATACATGAAACCTACTTACGGGTTGTTCTCAGGGTTACACACGGGAATCACTTCAAGTGTTAGCTTATTTGTAAAATGTCTATACCTTAAGTGGTGCTCTTGACAAGAGGCTCTTCCTTGTTTTGTGCACTACTAGCCAGCGCCATTTTCACGTCCTCCTAGAATGTCCTTCTGTCCCTTTTCTGATGCTGTCTCGATTTCTGTGTTTTTGTGAGGATGGGAAGGGTGAGAAATCCTAGCAGGAGAAACTCTTCTTACTTGCTAGGGTCAAGAGCTCCTTGAAGTGTCCTTTAATTTTCTGCTGCCAGGACTGCAGTCAAAAGAAGACAGTGCTACCAGGGCCTAAGCTGTTCTTGGGGGAGGGGTCTTTTCTCCTTGATGAATTCCTAGTGGTGGAACATGGCAGAGGTTTTTCTCATGCATATTCTGTGGCTGTAAAAGACAGGAAAGCTCCCTGTGCAGCTCAGGAAAGGCTTACCCAGAGTTATACTGAGTCACTGTCTCCTCCAAGGCACCCAAAGGTGTTTAAACAGACTCTTGGGAGGTTCAAATCAACTTTGCTTTCTTTCAATTCTTCAGTATCTCGAGACTTGAACTCTGAGGGGATCAAGCATTTACTTTTCAAGAAACAGTTTAAAACAAACTTTAAGAATAAAAACAATGTGCCATTTTTTGTTGCTGTAAATAATCACCTGCAGAAAACAGACTCCCACACACAGAATTCCCTTGGAAGTGGGATTTGTAGTTAAAGTAAATAACAAGGAAATGACTTCCACTGAAGACTGGGTGATTACAGCACAATGGATGCTATTTCTAAAAGGCCAGTTGCTAATCTTCAGTTTTTTTAATATAAAGTAAAATAGTATGAATTTGTTTCTAATGAGAATATATAACACTAAGCCTGAAAATTACTAAGCAACCTGACATTTGAAAAGCACATGAATAGAAATGAATGCAGGTGAAACTCCAAGCAATCATTTTCAGAATTTGGCCTGAAGTATACTGACGAATTTCACTTTAATCAAAATGCTTTTAACCCTGAAAATACTGCAACATCACTGGTTTGTTTCTAAAATTGTGGCACTGATTTCAAAAAGCAGCTGACTCATCAAAAAGGAAACCTCCTGGCAGATAAGATCTAAAACAAAGATGCCAAAAAGATGAAAAAGCAAAAACCAAAGCAAAGCATAATGTACCAAAATGTTGCTTCCCAACTGAAAACAGATACATTTCGTCTTCTCTTCAAACACAGACTTTATTGTCACTCAAATAAAGATCAATGGCTTTATTCTGAATATTGTTCTCTTCCAAGACTAGAAGTGAAGAGTGTCCCTTTATGAGAGGGCCAGACGATGAGCTTCAGCAGTGGAAACCTTAGACCCTGAGGGCAAAGAAAAAGAGGAGAATCTTTTCCCTCTCCCTCTCCTACTCTCCCCAGGCCCTCTCCCCAGCCCCCAGTCCCCAACCCCTCTCCCCAGCCCCTTTCCCTCTGGTGAGAAAAACAAAAGAGTCTAGATGCTTCTTCCTCTTTTCTGAGTTTCCATCTCAGTCCTGACCAGTTACTGAGAGACCTCCTATCTAGTGCTATTGCTTTCATTTTCCTTTTTTTATTTCATTCTAACTTCATACCATATAATGTCTTTGCCCTGCTTACGACTTAAAAACCAAAAGTTTAAAAAATATCATACATACAGTCAAAAGGCAAGCTAGCAAAAATATAAGCAGCATTCATGACAGACAAGGGTAAAAAAAATCCCTAAAATATACTTTTTGAGATCAGTTAGAAAAAGATGAAAATCCCAATTTAAAAAAATTGGAAAAAGTGATAAACAGGTAATTCAAAAAGAAAGAACTACTAATAATATGCATTTATCCTTTGACTCACTAAGTCCTAAGGAAATGCGGAGCTGAAGAAATTTTTTTAAAAGTTCAGTTTAAACAGTTGTTTAAAATGGCAAACACTAAAAACAATCCCAATGTTTACTAATGGAGGCCTGGTTAAATAACTTAGAGCAATGTATCGTAGTAAAATTCAGTGCAAGCACTAAAATTCCACTGAAATACATGTTGCCATATCCAGTTTTAAGATACGAACCGAAACAAAGCAGACCATAACCACTGACATTTGTGTTCATTTACAGCTATTTTGCAAAAGTTCTCAAGAATGCAACACATGTCGTTTGCACGACTCATCTCTGGGGTGGAGGTGAGTGTGCTTTGCCTCTGGATGGAAGAGAGTACTCATAAACAGGAAAGTGGAATATGGTTTTCGAATTATTGTATACATGTATATTTTATGTGTAGAGAAAGGGAATATTTGTAACCAAAATTAACATAAATTGTATTATTTTTCATAAATACCTCCTATCCACCCGACTCCCAAGGTTTCCCAAGGAAATCTGCCTACTCTACTGACGTTGGCCATAGCCATGACTTTCTTTGGCCAATAGAATCTGAGCGAATGTGAGCTACGGCACATTCCCGTGGAAGCTCTGAATGCACTGTGCGGTTGGGCTCAGGCTCTCCTGTTTTTTCTGCCACAAGAACGGCTTGTATGCGGAGGGATGGCTCGCTCCTTCAGGCTGGGTCTCCAAATGAGAAGACACTTGGGCAGGGCAGAGCTTGGAGGCGGCCATCCCGGAACCACCAATACATAATCGGAGATGGAAATTAATACCTGATTTTTAAGACTTTGAGATCTTGGGGTTGTCTGTTAACATAGCAAAGCTATTTAATAAATATACAATGTAATGTTATTCTGCAAAATGTTATGGATTGTTCTCTCTTGCTTATCTGTATTTCCTAATTTTTGTATTATAACTATCTCATAATCACACAATAGTTCAAAGAAAAAGGAGAGCACAATGAACTAGAAGGGTTCACTCTAACTTCACTGAATAGGAAGTCATCTAAACAATGTCTCAAGAAATACTCACTGTCAGCCAAAGAAGAACAGCAGTGCCCAGACATGCACAGGCCGGGGAGAAGGGGGCTCAGCTAACCGGCGCAGATACATTTTCGGTACAATCGACCATCTCCTAGCATGGAGAGGGGTATACAGGCTGCGGTTTGCGAACTCCGAGGTGTGCGGTCCACTGGCAAACTCATCCCCATGGGAAACAGCTACATCAAAGTGCCTTAGCTCAATGACATTAAGTATTCAATTCTTCTAGCTTCCTTTGTCCTGAGGCCACACCAGTTAAACAATCTTCTGAGTATCATATAGTTTCTCAGTAGTTTTACCTATTGGTAAAGAATCTGCTGATAAAACAGGTTTAGATAAAATGGATTTAAGTTAATAAACTGGCATTTAGATTCCATTTTTAAGAGAGAGTGAATAGCAAGGAATCATTAAAAAAACCACAACACTTTAAAACGCACCCTCCTAAACTGCCTCTCTTTCTAACTCAGAACAGCCCGCCAGTTATGCCGCTCTGCTCATGGGTCAAGTGCACGAGACCTTTTTCCCTGCAGAGGACTACAAGCTCCCTGATAGCTCTTCCTATACTCCCCATGGCCTGAGATGAGTAGTAGCACATCCTCGAAAAATATTTGTGGGACTGATTTTTGACCACATTCATCTGGCAGTTTCGGGGCAGGGAGGGTTACAATTTATGGGCAGCAGCCCCACAGCAAGTGCATTTATTAGAGACCCATGTTCCAGATGAGACAGCAAGGCCCAGATGCGTGGTAACATTCCGAAGGGCAGGAGAGGTGCAGCCGGAATTCACAGCCCACCGCTGAGTCTCATGTGCACTGCCTCCTGTTAAGCTGAGCTCATTATAATGCTGTGAGACTCACTGGAAATGATCACACTGCTCCCCCAAAGGGTGCCCTGTGAGGCTGGAACGTTTGGGATGGGAAGTCAGAGCCTCAGGGAGGTTTGGATGAACACAGATAGACACCAGCCTGCCTTCCATGGAGCACAGTAACTGCCTGCAGTTTTTGTTTGGTTGAGTAGGAGGTTTGGGGCTAGGGCTGAATTTCTAAGGACAACAGAGGACAGACGGGGCTTTGCCAGCGACAGTCTCCTTGGTTCATGGCCCAGGTAACAAACCACCTTCCTGTTGTAATGACAGCTCTGTAAAGAATATTCAGGACAATCTTGGCAAAGATGCCCCACCTCACCCTGGAGGTGGGGAAGTGGGAAAGAAACCTAGGGATCACGTCTAACTTACGGCTTAATGTGGCGCAGGTTAATCCTCAGAATTACTTTCTTCCTCCTTTGCACTTAAGGCAATAAGACGATAATTATATAAATTATAGTAAGGCTCCTTTTCTCTACTTGTGAAACAGGGATGATGTAACAGCAATTTCTCCAAGTCGCACTGAAAAGTCTAGAGGAGAGACTGTGGCAGAGCATTTAGTATACGCCCACGCAGGGACACCCACTGCTCTTGCCTCCCTTCCCACCTGTGCGGGCCCCGAGTGAGCTCCAGGTGTCAGCTCCAGGCCCGGAGTGCGGAAAGACAAGACGTGAAGTCTCACCAGACAACACTCTAACTTTCAGTCTTAGCAGCACTTGTATGTGGAGTTGTAGATCATACAGTTTTCTCTCCATGTCTTCCAAGAAGATTGTACTCCAGTCTTCAGGAAGAGATGCCATTTTCATCATGACCCAGGGTATACGACATACACACACACATATACCTGAAACTAAAGTTGCAGAAATACTTACCACTCCTGTGTACACTACATTCTGTTCCATTCCATTTTAATGAAAGAAACGCTAGCTACCTTGGACTAGATTAAGCTGATCTAAAGAACAAAATTTAGGACACACATTTTTATTAATGTATCCATGTATATATTTGGTTTACGGCCATCCACAAATTCTAACACTTTAAGGAAAAACAGTATTTTGCTATTCTTTGAATGACCCTAATTCAGAGTATTCCAGAAAGGTCCGTGCTCTACAAACTCTAAATTAACAATTTTTATTTTTTATCATATTTTCCCATTACCATTTATCCCCCTTATGCCCTCCCCCTGTACTCACCACACTGTTGTCCTTGTCCACAAGTCCTTCTTCCTTTTTGTTCAATCCCTCCACCCCAGAGTCGTCAGCCTGTTCTCTCTGAGTCTGTCTCTGTTTTGCTTGTTAGTTCAGTTTCTTCATTGGATTCCACATATGAGTGAGATCATATGGTACTTGTCTTTCTCTGACTGGCTTATTTCACTTAGCATAACGCTCTCCAGGTCCCCTCATGCTGTCACAAAGGGTAAACTTTTCTTCTTTTTTTATGACTGAGTAGTAGTCCATCATGTAAAATTTTAAATGAATTTCTAGACACTAGAAACTGTCAGACTAGTCCCATATGCTAAATATAACAGACTTTTTAATAAAGAAGGTTTTTAATAAAAACCCTTGGGAGGATTTCCCAGACACAGGTATGGATGCTCTGCCGCAGCTACAGGCTATGGCAGGCATGGCGAACACCGGACCCTGCTGCTCTGTCGCCCAGTACAAACGGCGGTTGTTAATAACACTGCTCTTTCAATGAACCCCACTGCAGTCTTTGGTGTCCATCTCCATTCTCCGGGCAGACACCCAAAAACTGGAGTTGGCACGTAAGTCCATTCAACAAATATTGACTGAGACCTGGTATGTGCCAGGCATTGTTCTGGGTATGAATAAGCAAAGTGGAAAAATATAAATACCTACCCTCAGAAAATACAGATTCTAGTGAGGGAGGTAGTGGTGCATGAAGGAAATATATTCATCATTCTGGATTGTGTAAGTGCTATGAAGGACATCAGCAGGGTACTGGGCAGTGTATCGGTAGGGTGGGTAAGGGCTACCCGAGAAGGTAGGCATGGCACGGATATTGGTTAGGGTACGAAGGGAGAGAACAGAATCACTTCGCTAGTTTAAGAATGTGATTTGTCAGACTGTGATTGCTGGGAAGGCTGGAGAAAAAGGCCAGACTGAGTGTCTAGGAAATACTCCCCAAGTTGTACTGTGGAAATGAGCTGCTCCGGGAGCCACGGCCCAGCCATGAACCACTGGCCTCTAACAGGATGGGCACCCCACATCCTGCCCCTGGAGATGCACACAAGCGACAGACGTCTGAATACCCACCACGGAAGCCAGAGAATAATGAAACCCCAGCAGAAACAGCCCACGTTCACCTCTCACACTTCACACCCTGTGTCTGATGGCCAAACCTGAATCACACATTGGAATCCTAGCAGCGAGGGGTAAGGGAAACGTAGTTTTTACCTTTCCAGGCACTGCGCTGCTATGGAATAGACAGATGCCTCTATGAGAATGCAATGTTTGAGCAGGCCTCTGGTCAACAAGGAAAAGCCAACTAAAGGAAGAACGTGCCAGTTGTGCGAAACCATAAAAAGGCCGAGAGCGGGAATGAGCTTGGGTGTCTTCACACAGCAGCAAGTGTGGCCGAGGCCTGGGCAAGAGAAAATCTGGTGAGAGATGAGGTGGGAGTACACTACGGGGTGTCAGGAGCCAGGTCACCTGACCCTTGCAGGCCTTGATAAGGAGTCTAAATTTGTTTTTCTAAGTGTGAAAGACAGTTACAGGATGGACTTAAGGAGGGGAATACATGACCTGATTAACCTTGATAACAGACCACTCCAGTTCTATGAACTATTCTCCATGTCTGAGATAAATCAAGGGCTTAAAAACACACAGCTTTAAAACGGCTAATTAGCTCTTGTATAGAAGGAGAATTCTGTAAGTCGGAAGGAAGGCCTACAAGGCAGCATTTCTCAATCTCTGTCTGTCACAGAGAAGTGTGCGTGTCGGCACAATCGCCTCCACCTTCTCCAGGACCACAAGGTGGCCCAACAGCGTCAGCCCTACCCTGGGCATAACACCTCCTGCTAGACTCCAGGGAGATGTGGTTGACCAAGGATGGATCTTCTTTTAAAAAATGTTTCAAACTTCTGAACTTGGAAAACCTGAGATTCTCTAAATGTGAAAAAAATGTTGTTAGAAAAGAAAATGGAAATTAGCCAGCAGCCCTAAAAATCAGCCTTTTTAAAAGGAGTTTGTTCCAGTATTAAGGAGAGCTTTTTGTTTTCTTGTCCAATGTACAATTCCAAACCAAGGCAACAGGATAAAATAAATCATCAAAGTATATAATGTTTCTCCTGAATTTTTTTCAGAGAGTACACATTTCACTCTAACATTCCATTTACGATGGACCTACATTTCGTAAGGACTGGAGCCATTTAAAAGAAAATGTCTATTTAATAAATGTTCCAAGAATGTAAGCACCCCTACGTTCACTGCAGTGTTATTTACAATAGCCAAGATTTAAAAGCAGCCCAAATGCCCATCAGTGGAGGAGAGGATAAAACAGCTGTGGTATATTTACACAGTGGAATACTACTTGGCTGTAAAAAAGGAGGGAATCTTACCCTTTGTGACAGCACGGATGGACTCGGAGAACATTACTCTAAGTGAAATAAGCCACTCAGAGAAAGACAAGCACTACCTGATTTCACTCATATGTGGAATCTAATGAACAAAATGAATTAACAAGCAAAATAAAGACAGACTCATAGATAGAGAGCAGGCTGACAGCTCTGGAGAGGGATGGAGGGCTAGGAGGGGATGGAGGGATTGAGAAAAAAAAGAAGAAAAAAGGAGGAAAAAACCCCATGGACAGGGACCACAGTGTGTTGATTATCACAGGTGGGTGGAGATGGCAGAGGGCAAAGGGGGGTAAATGGTGATGGAGGTAGACTTGATGTGGGGGCATGAACACACAATACAGCATACAGAAGATCTGCTGTGGAACTGTGCACATGAAACATGCATAACTTTGTCAACCAGTGTCACCCCAGTCAATTCAGTCAAAAGGAAATCCAATGTTACATAAAGGGAGTGAGGGGACTTGCCGTCAGCATATACTTCATTTAGCAATTGTTACTCCCCTGCCAGGAGCACCTCTTACTGTTCGGAGGTCATGCATCGCAACTGTGGTCTGAATGTTCCAATCTGCTTTTCATTTTACAATATTAGTCTTAAGCTTGTGAGTCTAAACATACTTTACTCCAATTTTGAAATAAACATGAAACAAAATTGCAGAAAGGAAGTCAGTTTCAAACACATTCAATATATTGTCTATTTTATGTATTTATATATCAGTTACTGATATACTTTCTTTTATCTTCCCCTCCAAAGCAGCCAGAATACTGCCCTTGCTGAAGTCCTGCCGTTCTGACTGAACCAGACAGACAAACGGCATTACTTCCCTCGCTGTGTTCCACACAGCCTGCCTTGGTGACTGTCTTCACACATCAATGAAATCGGAACCAATCATTCTCTCTCCACTTCACCGCTCCAGCCCCAGTACGTAAACTAAATTAGCCGAGGGGAGGGCCCCAGGAAATACAGGGATACAGAAAGTGTCCCACAGGGTCAGACTAAATGCCAAAGATGACTCAGAATGGCTTGAGGTAGCCAGCCTCCAAGAAGGCATCCACGCTCTAGTGCATCCCTTCCCACTTCTGTGTCAGCGTTTAATACACTTTTTTCCAAGAACACTTGGTGGCAAGGGGATTTGTTTTAAATGTGCTACCGTGAGCCCTTGACATACCTTCCACTGGGAGCTGGTTTTGCCGTCCCCTCCCGCCTGTGGCTGTTCCCCGGCATGTGCCCACCCCCACCCCCACCTCCTGGAAGAATACCCTCACGAGGTGACAGTGTACAGTCTTTTACCCTCACATTCTTTATTTGGTGCATTCCTTCCTCCATGCACTTGTGCTCATTCCCCCAGAACCACAGAGCAACACTCACCTGTCTTCACATGTCATCCCTTACCCGCTCACGTTGCCTTCCCTCCCCCACAACAAAGAACTGCAAGAGGAGACTAACTTCAGCACACTATTGTGTGCAGATTTCGTTTTTTGTTTTTGTGGCAAACGAGGCAGAGGCAGGGATCACAAAGAGGCTGGATTTACACAGATAAAAAAGACTAGAAGGGAATCGTCAAAAACATTAATTATCTCTGGGCTATAGAAATACTGAAAGAATTTTTAATACTTTAAAGATTTCCTATGACAAGTGTTTATTTTAGAATCAGAGAAATTAACATAAAGAAACTATGATGACTGCATGTATTCATGTCTCAACTGTGTTCTTGGGCACACACTCTTCCAAAACCTGCACATGTCATACAATTGGGAATAAAACTCTAAGAAAGCATGTAGATGAGATATGATGCTCAGAAGAAAAGCAGGACATGATGGTAGGAAAAAAGCAGGAAGTCAGGGAAATGATCTAATTTAGAGATACAATGAGTTTGAAAGTAAACAGGTTTGGTGCCCCCCACACCTAAACTAAAATGGAAAAAAACAGGTTTAAAAAAAGGGAGCAAGTGAAGAGAGCAGAGTGGAGCACAAATGCCTAGAGAATGTGCAAAATCAGACATCACAGAACCGCAGACTCCACCCAGCTGCCACAGACGTCTGTAAAACTGCCAGGCAGCTGAAGTCGAGAGCCTGTGAGAATAAAGGATTAAGGAATGTCAGTGGTAATAGAGTTGTCCTAGATCAGGAGGTTGAGGCTCAAAGGAAAGAATAAAGACAGTGATTGAATTAGGTGGCCGTGACTTCCAATAGTCAAGCAGCCTCCTTCAGAAGCACTCTGCCCAAGTCCAGCCGATAAATAAGTTTCTAGGAAGCTCTGTGGAAGAGGTATGAGTGGACTCATTGAGACTTGCCAAAGTAACAAGTTCTATTTGGAACGTACATAAAGTTCGTCTTAACCAGACTGTACTGAGATATTTACCAAAAGACAAAGTCCTTAGGAAACTTTTAAAAATCTGAAATTAAGTGTCTGGCTTAAGGAAATGACCAAATCCAGGCTTGTTCCTTATTCTGTGTTTTGAAGGACTCCAAAGAAAAAGGGCTTTCTCAAGCCACAGGAGCAACACTGGCAGAAGCTGAGGACATCTCAGTGCGTGCTACCAGTCATCCTGATTTAAAACACTCCTATCTGTATTAACATACACACCTCGAATGTCATTGAACAAGACTTTAAAAGCCATTTAGTCCCAATACTCTCTTAGCTGGACCCTGTGCTCCGTATCCCGCCCAGCCGCCCAGTCTGCGCTTGAACACCTTCAGGTCAAAGGAGCCACAGCTGGCTGAGGTGGTGCATTTTATCTACGGACTCTTTCAACGCCATGGAAGACTGCCTGCCTCGTGTGTTCTAGGATATTTTATGTTTTATTCCTGAAAGTGCCCATGTCTACTATTTATAGTCAGTTGGCCAGGGTCTACTATTTTATAGTCAACTGGTTTCATTTTACCCAAATAGCTCTTCAGGAATACAGCATACAAATGTAGGCCAAACTCAGTATTCTATATTTGGTTCTGCCAGAGGTCTTTTGAGGTAGTAGTTAAGAGAGCATTTGTATACCATAAACTATAAACTAACACACAGGATTAGAAGGTACAAATCATCTTTCCTCTCTTCACGGTGTTGTAAGTATTCTGTCTCTCTCATTGAAACACAGAAAAGTAAAGATATGTAAGTTGTCTTATCTTCAGTTCGCTAAAGGATAAAACAGGCAGTTGTGACTGTCCCTTTCTGACCCATCCCATTAAGTACCACTGCCACACTCATTACGGCAGAACTCGTATGCCCAGAGAAAATCTGTAGAGGCATCCCCTGCGTGGAGGGGCATTATGAAAAAGTCAAGTTCAAACCTCCGGCATATTACAATCATTGCTACCTACCTGAACTGTATTCTATGAGCCTCTTAAGAACATCCTTTGAATTGACAACGTACTTTGATAAAACCTCTGGAAAACAGGGCAATTTTTTAAAAAGTGAAGGCCAAGCAATGTAGGAACTAAAAAAACCCCACTATCTATAGTCTCAAACTACCTAAATTATGCATCTTTATAGCTATAAACAACTGGCAAAAAGTAAAAATAATTAGAAGCTCTTGATTGGAATAGAAATATAAAATACTATATGCAAACTGACCAAAAAAATGAAAAAGTGAAAGATTCTTAAAGAAGTACATATTGAATCTGCGAAAAAAAATCTGAAAGAAAAACCCAGTCCTTAGTAGCAAATCCTCCCCCCCACCTGACACCCCCACAGCGCTCTGCAGATGGTGCACAGCACCCATAATGCAGAGTGCAGATGCGCTCATGTAATGTGCCTAAATATGCAAATGATTACAACCCAAGTCTCCAAGAAAAGACGGTTCAAAGGTTACTTTCTAAGTAGTAATTTATTAGTAGTAGTGGCTTTAATTTTTCCTACTTGATATCACTCTTCCCTAGAATTTGGAGAAATAAAAATAAGACTTATTTTAAAAGAAAGCATGAAGATAAAAAAATATTCATATTAAGGGGAAAGCCTCATTAGCCAATGTGAACAAAGAGATTAAATCATGAACATTCTACTGGTTTAGGGAAAGAAGCCTTTGTCCACTGTCCATCCATGTCCCCATGAGAGCAAAGCTCTTCTTGCCCCCAGGGCTCAGATGAGTCATGTCATTGCCATTGAACCAGCCGGACACCCCCTCAGAACACTCACTTCCAGATAGCAAAACAAGGTGAATGCCATTTCTGATATGGTTTTTTCAAGTAATCTTATGGTTTTCTTTTAAGGATCAATTATTTCCGAATAAAATCTGCCAAAGTTCTCATTAGGCTCCTAATGGGGTTGAGGAGGCAATAGTGCTGTTTGATATAAGATTCATTTTGAGATCTGCCTACAAATGTCTACCTAGATGAAATCAACTGTGCCCCAGGTAATGAGGACCAAGTTCCTGAGCCACCTGAGACCAAGGATTTATCCTATATTTATCTTTTCTATTCCTCTGAGGTTCTGTAGCATAGCTAGGACCATCCAAATTTTAGAAGTTAGAAAGACTGACATGTAGTGAGATGATAATGCAATGTCTCATTTCACACACGAAGAAAGAGAAGCTGTGTAACCTGCCCAAGGCCACAGAGCAGTGTGCCAGCACAGCGTGGGTCAGGCGTGGGTCTCTTGACTGCCACTCCGGGAATCGCTTCACTTAACAGGTGATCACTCTGGAAGATGTGATCAACTGTAACACAGAGTTATCGCAACACAGAGCAGAGGGGAGCCATTTAATTATTACACTATTTACGAAGTGGTTCCCTAGACAAATATTTGTCACACTTCTTCACCCAACAAAATCCAGCCCATAGAGATTCTCAGTCTATTCGTACATTTATTTAGCCTCTTGATGCTCAAAATATGGTTGCAATCAAAAGACAGTTGTATTTATTTATTTATTTTAAATATTTCATTTACTTATTTTAGACAGAGGGGAAGGGAGGGAGAAAGAGAGGGAGAGAAACATCAACGTGTGGTTGCCTCTCACACGCCCCCACCGGGGACCTGCCCTGTGGTGACCCTTCAATTCACAGGCCGACGCTCAGTCCACTGAGCCACAGCAGCCGGGGCAGAAGACAGCTTTAAAAAAGCCTTCCAGTCGACCAGTGTGTGCACACATACTGTTCCCACTGCAGGGGCAACCATTTAAGTAGGTCACAAATGGTAACGCCATGTAATTTCAAGTGTCATGACTAACAACACATTCTAAAACGGAAGTCGATTTATTGTTATAATTTCTAAGCTAGTGCAGACATAGAGTCTGTGACTTTTGAGACTTTAAAAAAAAATAAGTATAAATTATATTTCAATTTCCCTTTCTCCCAGCTGCAGTATTGAACTTAAATGTCTACTAGATCAGTGGGTGGAAAAAATCAAAGAACACTTAAAAATTTTTAACTTTACTACCCACAAGGTTGTGGGAGTAATATGTCAGTGGGACTAAAATGTATGTGACAGAGCCTTAGAGAGTTCCCTAATTCGACAAGGAGCAGGTTGTTCCCTTTTTTAAAGAAGCAACACTTGCCCTTCCTTTGCTTGGTCTACTGTACAGAGCTGATAAATACAAGATAAAAGTTAAATCACAATCTAAGAATGTACATGTTCTTATATGTTCCCTTGTAGCACAGTGAAAACACTAATCACAGCTGATGATCTAAGATGTCTCTCATCTAAATGGCCTTGCAAAGCTTTCCCTTCGGCTGGGTAACGCAGAGATCTGCACTAAGAATAAACTCAGTCTTTAAGAAATGAGCAAACAGGAACTCTTTCCATTTCCTCCCCCTTCATTCCCACTTTAAGGGAGTACAGATGTGAATAAACGTACCTAAATTTAATCAGCAGAGAAAGATGTCAATCTCACTTCCGAAAGCCTGAAGCCAAGAAGAAGGAAGATGCCGCAGCAACTGTAGATGTGGCCAGGTCGGCAGCACATCAACCCCTTTGGTCCCCAGGACACTGTTCCAGTGTCTCCGATGAGTGGCACATCCTCTCAGGAACTGTTGGACCCGTGCAGCCTGACCTCAGGTAGGCCACCTTCACTGCCATCCAACACTAGTACTGTGCTCCCTCCTATCACCTGGGTCCTGCCCATCTCTAACCCCGGGATGTTCTCTCCTCCTTGCCACAGGCACCCTCTGCATCTGACTAAATCCCACCTATCTATACGGGCCACTCCAATTTTGTCGTCCCCACAGAGCTTCCCTGGAGTGTCACACGCCAAACAAGCTCTCATTTTCAGAGCTCTTACAGCACTATTACGTGAGCCCCATAATTTGTACCAATTACAGAATGTCTTATGTCCTCTGCTAGTTGTTGCATGGTTACCACTTTTGATTCCCCACTTAAACTGTAATATTAAGGTTGTACATAAGAAGACATACTTTTAAAATGTTTTCCCACAGCACTAGCATGCAAGCGGACAAGGTGTTCGGGGAAGAAAAACCCTCTGCACTGAATTAACATAGTCAGGCTCTGACCTCTCAGCAGTGACCCACAATGCTCCTCCCTGTGGCTGTGCATGAACTCGGGCACGAATGGGAGGTAGGCGGCTGCAAGTTCCACCCGCACTCCAGCTCTTCTGAAAGACCAGACACAATCACCAACCCTGTTGTTGTTGTTCACCTTCAGAGAAAGCTATGTGCCCCTACGTAACACACAGGCACACCTGGTCATGCACATTCATTCCTCAGATGCCTCTGTGCATATACGAATGTAATTTTTCTTGCCTTTTTGTATTTCTCATCTTACAGCAAGTCATTAAAATGGTAGTTCAGCCCGCTACTTTAATGTAATCCAAATTAGTTCCATAGGCACTCCTCTACTGAAGATCTACTGAATGCCTAGTGCCAAGCAACACCCTGACAGAAATAACAAGAAGACATATGACAGAGTTCCCATTCTGCTTTGTTAATTCTCAAATGTAAAAAGCACACCTAAACATACACACACAGAGTTCCCAAGGAAAGAACAAAAACCTGTTCTCCCTGCATCTCTAACACACTTCTTCCAGTGCTGTGCATACAGTGATGGTCTGGTGGCGCTGTATTGTTTATGAAATATTGAAATTTACAGGTAGCAAAGCACAGTAGCCCTATATAAAGAACCCTATAAAAGCCACATACATAGAAACAAATTAATATATTTTAAGAACTTTTTTCTTTTGACTTAATTTATAGAGAAGAGTTGATTCTCCCATATACTGTCACTGAAAAATCAGTTATTGAAGCAGAAATGAATTTGAGAGGCAACTTCTGTATCTAAACACTTCAGAGCAGCCTGTTGTTGCCACATTAATACAATACAGGACCGTAAATACACACGCATGAAGACGTTACACAGCAAGTTATCTTTTTGAAGGCTAATGACAATAGACATAAAAAGAATAGACACAGTACAAAGAAGGCAAAAAGATGAGTCTAGGGTTTGGGTCATATATTAGCAGGTGAGGATGGAAGTGTCATGGGGATTGGAGATCCTGGCGTCAGAGCAAACAGAGGGGTGACGCCTATTATCGAGGCCTATGACAAGGGTTGGTTACTGGGAGAAAAACGAGGCAACAACAGAGTGGGCACCAAAACAAACAGCAGTGATATTAAGGACAGAAATCTCTTTATAATTCTTTCCTGAGGATGCATGAAAATTAATGCGGGCATGCAATGTTTAATGTGAGAAAGGTAAGTACTGCTTAACAAATGATTCTAGAACAAATGAACATGTGAATAAATGGAGGAAGGAATAAATGAATGCATGAATAAAATAATGAGTGAGGGGATGATTAGTAGCATGAGGTCCTGGAGGAAGCAGGAGGAAGCAGGAGGGAACGGACAAAGAACAGTCCTAATCACTAGACAAGGGCACTGGAAGACCTGGAGTGGGTAGGTGTGCTCGGGTGAAGCCACCAGTTCCGGGGGGGGAAAGAAAACTTACATATAAGAGAATGTAAGGTAAAGTGATCTCCCATGTAGGAGATCATTGAGCAAATCCTAATTTCCTTGTTGTTGTTGGTTTTTTCTGCCACAGAACCTTTCATTAAGCTTTCAGCGCAGAAAACATGTTCTATTTACTGACTCTCTCCCCCCCACCCCCCAATTTTACCCTACCCATCCTTTAACGCCTGACTCAACACAAACTCCAAGAACTCTTTCTTCTTTAGGAAACGTATAAAATAGCTTTGAGAAGAGAGGCTACAAACAGATAAGGGATAGAAAAGGATAAAGAGGGAGAGGGAAGCAGGATCAGAGCTCAGAGGAAACTGACATTCCAGATTTCCTTGGTTGGGATCTGAAGAAAGGTGAAAACCAGGTCTCTCAATCACACTTTGTCCTAAGCGGGTAAAAAACCTCTACACTTCCTTCAAGGGGACTAGCCTTTAATTTCTAGAATCACACAACGCAATGGGGTTGGCATTCCACCCCCTCCCACCTGATGTCCCATTTCCCCCTCCTTTTGGTGCCTTGAAGCATCTAGTGGACAGGGGACCCTTGAACAAACACTGGTTTGAACTACATGGAAGTTTACCTGCACAGTTCAAATCCGTGCTGTTTAAGGATCAGCTCCTCTGCTGTCAGGGTCCTAGTATGCAGACATACCCTGTAGTTACGTGTGGGTTTTCAACATCACAAGGGGTCAGTGCCCCAGCCCTCAAGTTGTTCAAGGGCCCACAGTCGAATTGCTTTTAGGATTTGCCCCAAAGGGAAAGACTAGAGAGAGGAAGTCGAAGATCCAGTGAGAGGGACTTGCTCTCACTTTGTTTCTTTTAAGAATTCCTCTAGCGTTAGCCCTGCAGGATGGGAGGAACAGCGTCTCCTAGGCTGTTGCTGGAGAACACTGCCACGACTCCAAAGAAAAGCGAATGCTGAGATGCTGAGCTACTCCCAAAGACACAGGGTGGGGAAGAAAAGTAAAATTAGTGGCACCAGGGGCAATGACGCAAAGAGAAAGAAAAAAGAAAGAAATGCCAAGCTGTCGCCAGGCAATGCAATGCAAACCATTGCTTCATGTCCCGTCCCACTTCCACACCCACTGAGAGTGCTGTTCTCGGGGACGGAAATGAAAAAAAAACCAGCTTGAGAGAGCAACAGAAGAATCCATGCCAAACCATCCTAGCTCTGAGCCAAGACACTAACCTCCCAGTTGATGGCCATTATCAAAAGGCAGAAGGCAAAGACAACGGGAGAGGCTGTGGCTGTGGGTCTCTCCTTACTTGCCCACCACTTTCCGAGACCCAGAAAGGCACGCATGCTAAATCTGTTTAAAAAATCATATGAATGACTGAGCTCTACTTCTTTCATGTATTTGGTGGAGAGCAGTCTAAATTGGTATCTGTGAGCTAGTGAGATACTGCCAAGTAATAAGCAGGCAAAGACATTAAGTTACTGAACTTTAATAAAAGGACAGCTTAGAATTCAAAGACAAAGAAATGTCTTTTTTCTTCCATACTTGGAAAAGGAATAAAGCTGGTTAAAAGACACACACTAATTCTCTGGGTTTTTTTATCTCTTTATTTTGATAGCAATTGCTATACAACTATTATACTCATTATATTATATCAAACCTTAGATACATAATTAAAACAATTACAGAATTTTCTGCTACCTAGATCCAAATCCCCATCCACTCCCAAGACTCCAAGTCATACTTAGATCAACAGAAAGTTTTCCAAACACTGACCTGTGACTCTATCCTCTCAACTGGGTGCCCAGTAGAATGTCAAGTCTGTGACAGCCAAGGCCCCACTTGTCTTGTGTGCCTTTATGACACCAGGGCAGGATAGAGACAGAGGGAGCTTAATAAACATCAAATGAACCAACCCAAGTCTGTCGACATCTCAGATTCAAATTATGCAAACATCTTAACTCCATCCCAAACTACTGCCCTGTCTTTCTCAGTGTTCCCACTGCTTTTCTGGGCTCTAAATTTATAGTTGTAATTTATCTTTGTCCTTTATCTCCTCTATCCAGATAGTTCGCCATTAAGGAAATTTTCTTTAGAAACTATACTGCTGAATTAATGAGAGATCCAAATACATACACCTCCCACCCCGCCCTGCAAAAAACAAGTCTCTTCTGTCCATCTTTACCTCTCTGCCATTACTCTATGCCAAACCAAGTATTATTAACCCTTATTTTGGCAATCTTGTCTAAGTTGGCCTTTTTACTTTCAGTTTCTGCATACTAATTACAGACTAAAAACCTCCTTTGCTCAAAAGCTATATATACTTCTCCATTACCCACCTACTTTCCAAAGTAAAATTATCCTCTTAAGGGAACCATTCAAAATCTGACTTTGCAACATACCCTACCCATCAGTGTGGCCTCCTCAACACCCTACCAGTCTGCTAAACTAATTTCTATACTCATATTTAACTCATTTTTGTCCATTAGCTCATTGGAAGTTAAATTCCATGAGGGCAGGGACTTCTCACTGTTCTTCTCTCTTTAGCACCCAGAATAATGCTGAAACATACTGGACCCTCAGGAGAGTATTTGCTGGGTGAGTGAACTGGTTATAAGAGAAAGAGAAAAGAGGGAGGAAGGGAAGCAGGAAAGAGGGTCTCAAACCCCCTCCACGGAGGGGCTTGTCATTCGGGTCAAGTCCCCATTTTCGCTGATCACTTCTATCTTCGCTGGTTTCTCTCTTCCCACAATTTATCACTTAAACACTCATTAAATACACACTCAGTGAATAGTTGGGGGCCTGCTGTGTGTCAAGCTCCTGGTGGAACAACAAGGAGCACAACAGACATGAATGGCCTTTGCTGTCTCCAAACTTACAGCCTGGTGTAAACATTAAAGCCAATTAAAAACCAGATGCTACAGATGTGCATAAAAAACAAACCGCTTCACCTGGACTTCAACAACAGGGGAAGACTTCTCAGAGGGAGGGACAGCTAAGGGAAGAATCAAAGGATGAGTGTGACTCAGCCACATAAAAAACAGGGAGGGGTGTTTGAGGTGGAGGGAACTGAGTGGCTGGATGAAGACCTGAAACGAGAGAGTGGCAAAGTGCTTGGGAATTGAGAGGAGTTCAGTGGGTCTACTGTTCCAAGCACAAACTGGGCAGGAAAAGAGCTGAAGCTGCAGAGCTGGCAGGCACCAGGACTTGAAGGGTCTTGAAATCACCTTCAGTTGTTCCTTTTTCACCAAAAGAAAAAAACCACCAGGATGAGCTTTCAAAATGAATATGAAGAGAAGACTGGGGTGGGGCAAAGGGAAGGGGCAGGCCTTGTGTGTCCGTTCTACCTCTCGGTCTAGAGAGTCAATTCCTCATGGGAAAACCACAGTACAAATTCCCTGTGGCCTTGTGTTTGCTCAGCATCTCAAAATGCCTGTACAAAAAACGCAGTATGCAAAAGGTCGATCGAAAACTTTGATTCTCCCTTCCCCTTTCCCATCCAAGGGCAGGGGGATGACGTATAAAATGTAGAAGTTGAACAAAGAGACTAATACATTTAAATGAAGGACATTTCACCAACTATATAAACCTTGTCTCTAATTTTGTTTTTCCTTTGAGACTCCAGACATCTTTGGCTATTCGGCAGAGAGTTTTTGAGCTGGACTCCCCTCAGAATCCACAGTCCTATAAAATCTTATAATTACCAGGCAATGTGTAAAAGCTTAAGCAATGAGCTAAGGAAACAGCTCAAACTGGCTTTGATTCTCTTTTTACTTTTGCTTCAGATTAATTGGTTCCTTTAATACACAGCAGTTAACATTAGTGAATCGTCAATACAGAGTTCTACCCAAATGTGGCATCTTGTCTGGGACAAGAGGAAAGCTGTGCCTAGAAGCATGTAATGCTCCTGAGAGCACGTCATCACATTAAGTATGCAGCAAAGAGAAAACGTATACCCAGAATACAGAGCACTCATGTTTTCTAAGTATGCATTATAAAAAGGTATGGATTTTAACTGGACAATTTCTAGTATTTAGTATTCACTGTATTAAGAAAAGCTACCCAAAAATCTGTCTCATACATCACCTTTAAACATCATTCTTCCTCAAAACAGCTAGCACTTACTCTGGGTCATGAATGAAGTGACGGTACTAAGAAAAACTATAAATGCCTTTCTGGGGAAGAATCCTTCCTAAGCCTGTCTCTAACCTACTACACAGGACAGGGGAATAAATCCCCTGCTAAACCTTCCTACTGAGGACATTACTAAAGCAATTTTTATAGTAATGTAGCTACAATGCATTAAACAATGTCTCTACCCAATAAAAACTACTCTCATTATTTATCACATTCATTTACTTCCTCTTTCATTAAAATAGCAAAACCTAAATTCCAGGGAGACTAGAAAAGAAAAGCATTATAAAGCAAAAAAAGATTCCCTGTTTCTAAAATAGGGGCACTGTCAGGCATACTAGTTCTTGACTCTCAAAAGTAAGAGCTATACCAAAGTATGGCTTTCTTCTAATTCATTCCATAACCAGGGGACAACACCAGGAGGACGAAAGTGCCAATGGCACGATCACCTATGCCACCCACCATCAGTTCTAATCCGTTAACCCATCTCTCTGGCTGATATGTGGCAAGCATTCTCCATATAAACACAGATGCACGCACCACATTATATGTCAATAAAAGATTATCTAGCTTTGATCTGTGTCGCTGTGTGGAGGAAATGCAAAAACCCTTTATGTATGCGTATTACCAAGACAACCATGGGTTATATCTGAACTAGCAATCTGGTCCTTAACAAGCCTACCCTCAGTACCTTTGAGGAGAAAGGAAGAAGACACACTATGTCCACTGCTGCACTCACTGACGTCTCACCTGTCCATTCGAGAACTTACTGGTCATCCTGTGTGCCAGACACCAGGCACTGCAGAAAGTTTAGCGGCAGCTTTGGCCTCTAACCATTGAACAGCATAGCTCCTACCCAACTCAAGTCGTACCAGCTAAAATTGTCTGAATACTGTCCAGTGGGGACCACTGTCTCAGAGCTTCAGAGTACACAGCCACTATTCATCAGAGATCTCAGATGCAACTGAAAGAAAAATGTGCATACTTGAAATGTGCTTGAAAATGTTGAAAAAAACACATAAATAGCTTGTAATATTTTAGAGTTGGAGAGATAATGACCAAGTGGAAATTCACATATACCTAAGAAAGGTTAAAAATAATATTTATTTTCAAATGAAACTAAGGAAAGAGAATTTGCTCCTAAAAACTACTCCCTGCTGTCCTCTCTAGAAAATTATCTACCCTCCCCGCCATAAAACCCTCTTCACACAGCAGAACATCACGCTAACTACCGACTACCAACCTCGTAGAATCGGTGTTATTAAATAGTCACTGAAGTGTGCAAAACAATAAACAAATCATTAAGGTGGGCTTGATATGATTTTGTCAACTTAGATCCTCTAAGCCCAGCCTCTTCTACCCATTTGATACTAAACCTCACTGCCCTGGAAGAAACATGATCTCAGTGATTGTTTTTAATCAACTGTTTAGAAGAGTTTGAGGAAAGAAATTGCTACGCAGAAAGACAACAGGAAAAACGATAAATCTTTAATTAAAGTACAAAAAACTGACAACAAAATGAGAAAAACACCACCTTGAGCTTTCAAAGGAAATTGCTTATAGAAGCTGATACAAGAACAAGCATTCATTCTACTCAGGAAATTAAAAGTTGTACTTTTAAAAATAGTTTCAGACTTTCTGAGGAGTTCTGGCCAAGATGGAGGCATAGGTAGAAACACTTCGCTTCCTCGCTCAACCAAAAGAAAGGTAACAAACAATTTCAAAACAATAAACAACCAGAACTGCCAGAAAATCAAACTGCATGGGACTTGACAACCAAGGAGATAAAGAAACACTCACCCAGATGGGTAGGAGGGGCGGAGATGGCAGCCGGGTGGAGAGGACTCGTGCAGGGCGGTGGAGCGGGCAGGAGGAACAACTGGGGAGTGGGACAGATGGCGCAACCCATGGTCCCAGCGCGGGGAAATAAAGCCCCAAAACCTCTGACTGAAAACACCTGTGGGGGTTGAGGCAGTGGGAGAAACTCCCGGCCTCACAGGAGAGTCCGCTGGAGAAACCCACAGGGTCCTAGAACCTACACAAAACCACCCACCTGGGAGTCAGCACCAGAAGGGGCCAGTTTGCTTGTGGGTAGAGGACAAGTGACAGAAAGCGGGGCAAGAGTCGAGCAAGTGGCACTGTTCCCTCTCCGACCCCTCCCCCACATAGGCAGCGCGTGGGTTGCCCCGCCCTGGTGAACACCTAAGGCTCCACCCCTTACTACTTAACAGGTGCAGAAAACAAAGAAATATGGTCCAAATGAACGAACATACCAAAGCTCCAGAAAAAGAACGAACCTATAAAGAGATAGCCAACCTGTCAGATGAACAGTTCAAAACACTGATAATCAGGATGCTCACAGAAATGGCTGAGTATGGTCACAAAATGGAGGAAAAAGTGAAGACTATGCAAAGTGAAATAAAGGAAAATGTCCAGGGAACCAACAGTGAAAGGAAAGAAACTGGGACTCAAGTCAATGATTTGGAACAAAAGCAAGAAATAAACATCCAATATGCACAGAATGAAGAGACATGAATTCAAAAAAATGAGGAGAGGCTTAGGAACCTCCAGGACAACTTTAAATATTCCAACACCCATATCTTAGGGGTGCCAGAAGGAGAAGAGGAAGAGAAAGTAATGGAAAACTTATTTGAACAAATAATGAAGGAGAACTTCCCTAATTTGGCAAAGGAAATAGACTTCCAGGAAGTCCAGGAAGCTCAGAGAGTCCCAAAGAAGGTGGACCCAAGGAGGAACACACCAAGGCACATCATAATTACATTACCCAAGATGAAAGATAAAGAGAGAATCTTAAAAGCAGCGAGAGAAAAGGAGACAGTAACCTACAAAGG